>CM042161.1:92579191-92614191 GCA_023376005.1 Doryteuthis pealeii
TGTGATATTAGATTAAATTCATTTATATCCATTTACATTTTCTTTTCTTTACTCATTTTTCCTCATATGTGTCGGCAATTTCAAATTCCTTTTCCCATTTTTCCATATATATATATATATATATATATATATATATATTATATTATATATTATAGGCGGAAGATAATAACAGATGAAGAAAGATACGACAAAATGTGAGGCAAATATATTGGAAAGGTGAATAACGAAACACAACACAATCATTCAAATTAAATCTTAATATCAAACAGAGACGAAATATTTTGTGAATTTCCTCACACACACACGTAAATAATCAAGCAATTTTCTTAATTCCGATTTATAAGCAGCAGTGATAATTATGTGGATGTTAATTTTGTAATTTAATGCTACATTATTTTAATCCATTGATTCTGCGCTGATTACGAAGTTATAATATGATTAAGTAATCATTACTGTAATCCTAAATATAAGCATTAAATATCATCATAAACAACTGTTACATCTCGAATTCGAAGGTTTCACGATTATTATTATATATATTATATTATATTATATATATTTATATATATATATATATGAAGAAAAATGAGTAAGAAAAGAAATGTAATGGATAAATGAAATTATAATCGATATCACATTAGTCGATATCACATAACAATGTGTTTCGGTCAGTTTATGGTGTGTGAAAATTTTTCGCACACATACAAGAATCGGACTTCATCAGAGTGTGTGAACATTATTTGAAGCGTCGATTCTGTAATGTTGTACTTTGCGAATATTTTCACCACATTAAACTGCCGAAATATTCTTGTATGTGTGCGAAATATATTCACACACATTAAACTGACCGAAACACAGTGTAAGTGATATCGATTAATGTGAATATTATTAAATTCATTTTATCCATTTCATTTCTTTTCTTATCATTTTTCCTCATATTGTCGCGATTCATTCCTTTTCCATTTTTCACACACACACACACACACACCACACACACACATATATATATATATATATATATATTATATATATATAATATATATAACATATATTATATATTGTCAAAGGGTTAAAGGAGATAACTTTACGATAGTTATAAAAAAACAGGAATTAAAAAAAAAAAATTCAAAAAAATTATAATCGAAACATAAGGAGCGTTCCGCAATTAATCAACCCCAACGTAATTTGCGCATCCATAAACATAACAACACAAAATCTCTTCAAAGAAACACCAGGAGCAACCTGACGATGGTGAAATAACCTGAAACCTGGAGTAGTTGCTTATGATAAACTTTTATATTTAAAATATTCAGCAAATAAATAAAAGCTCCTACAAATTCTGTGGTGAGCACTGTGATTTCTTTGGTTTTCATCCAAAACAAATTTTTTAAATATATGATCGTATATATTTATTTATATATATTATATATTTAATGTTTTTTTTAAGTTTGGCGTATACGAAAGCATTAAAATAATATAATATGAATTGAACTCGATATTATGGAGTATTGGATTCACTTATTTTTTTTTTTAATTGATTTTTGTCAATAAATTTTCAGGTTCGCCCAGGATACCCTTATTCAAATGAATGTTATTCCCGTTTACGGCTTTTTTTGTCTTCTGTTTGTTATCGACAGCGGCAGCGTCTGTGAAAATATTTATAATAACGGAAGAATTCCGATGTCTGCGTTCAATCACTTCACGTGTGTTTGTAATTTTAGAATTCCATTTTATAGTTCTGATTGTTTTCAGATTGCGTTGTTGGAAATGCGCTTACAGAGCTCTTGGACCGTGTTTTATTTTAAAATGCATATTGAGGTGTGTACAGGTTGATGTGCGTAGGGTGTTAAAAAACATTATAAAAATATTATACCAAGAGAAGATACGTGAGACACCTAAAATCAAACATGAATATTATATATATATATATATATATATATATACTATATTGATGATATAAGTTCCCCACCCCTGTATTGGTGAGCACTCTGGAGGCGTGTTTATTTGTAAAAAAATTCCCCTACGCTGGATATTGTGATTAGGACACTAGCATGGCTACGATGGAGCTGTGGTTTACGAACACTGAATGATTGAAAAAATCGGTCGGGTTTCAATCCCAACTGGAGGTAGCCTGCTAATTCTAGGCCTTACAAAAAGAGTGATACGTCGAAACAGGACTGTCCTCCACCCCCACACCATATATATATTATATAATACTAGTAATGGTGGGGTGTTGGTGTGTGGACAGTCCTGTTTCGGACGTATAAAATTCACTGCATTGTATAGTGCTCCTTAAGTTTTTTATATTTTTATCTTCACGTGTTCGTCGTTTAGTTTGTTTAATTTTGAGTCATCTGTAGAGTGAACTCATATCTTTTTAGTAATATATATATATAATATATATATATATATATATATATATTCAAGGTCTTATATAGTATATTATATGTTATATATAGTATATATATATATATATTAGGCTTGTTTAGCTCCGCCGCGTAGCGGCGCCTAAGAACCACAAGGATAACCGCGACCTATATATATGGAGGAAGCGCGTTTGGTGTAATGGTTAAAGTCATGGGAAATGACTCGTTGACCCCCGAGTTCAAATCCTGGACGTGGTAATTTGCATTTCACTTAGCGCTTAATACCCTTGGGAAAGGTACGAATCCTACTCTCCCTCCAGCTATTGAGGTAAATGAGCAGGCAAATTGGTTCTTTAACCATAGCTAGGTAACCAGGTCTTAGGAGAAGGAAAACTGAATTCAAAACCTGTTGAACTCCGCTTAAGAAATTGACCTTGTTTCGTATCCTGCTCCTGGCAGAGGGTTGGTAAATATATATATGGAGGGTAGCGTAAGTAGGTGGTAGGTAGAGAGAGAAGAGAGAGAGAGAGATGAAATCAGAAGAGAGAGATGAGAGAGAGAGAAGAAGAGGGTGGAGAGAGAATCAGAGAGAGAGACGAGGAAGAAGAGAGAGAGAGAGAGAGAGAGGAGGGAGGGTGGAACAATACATTTGGTAAACTGTATATCATAAGATATTTTCTACTATTCCTTGATTTGCTGATAATTTCAACAGAAACCAAAACATTTCCTGTTGAGCTCCCTGTGAGAGCCCAGCCAGCAATCTTGATCTGGGACCCTCACTATATTGCCTTGACCTAGAATACCACCGACTACATCCTCTCGAAACTCCCTCCCCCAAAAGGGTGTCCTGAGTAACAACCACCTAAATTGCATTCGGCTGGGTGAGGCCTCCAATCAAAAAAATACTAGGGTATGTGAAGTTATACCGTTCATTCTATGACTCCAGGTTATCTCTGACCGGGAGGTGCTCTATCTGTCAATCTATTTATTAATACTAAAGCTTGAGTTAATCAACTTTTGCTTCCTCAAGGCTTGTTTATTGTTTAGTTAAAACAGCAAAATGTTAACTAATTATTCCTACATTTAGTATGAATATGTTGAAAAAAAAATCTTGTTTTAATTGGTTCTAATAACGTAATTCAATTAAAATCAAAAAACTGCATCAATCTCTTCTTTACTCTCTGTCTATCACTTTCTTCCCTCTATGTATCTCTATGTAGTTCTCTTGGGTGAGAGAGAGAGAGAGAGAGAGAGAGGAGCAGAGAGAGAGAGAGAGAGGGAGAGAGAGAGAGAGAGAGAGAGAGACGGTTAGAATTTGAAATGTATTTTCATGTTAAATTTCACAACCAGCAATCTGTTGTTAAATGAGGTCAAAATTCTCTTTTTCTTAGAAGCTTACAAAATGATTGCGGAAACCGTTGCTTTCAGTTTGAATTGACCGTATTGTCAGCGGAAAAAGATATGTTATGTAAGTGGGTGACAGCTGTGTCATGTCATTGCTTACAAGCAGCTTGTGTGTTGATAAGATGACCTGAAATGATCTCAATATCATCAGGTGCAGAGTAAGAGAAATGCATCGACGTGCTTCGGCCACATGGAAAAACTTGCTGGGAAAATTCCTCTGAATTGCCAAGGGATGTATTTCGAAGTAAAATAATATTTTTTTCTGTTTTTTTTCTTTCTGTTTGCGTAAAACAATTTCAGTTGACGTTTCGTTCTTTTAAGAATCTAAAGTGACGTTTGATAAGTAAGAAAGGCACTTTTCCCAAAAATATGGCCTGACTTCACCAGAAGCGGTGTACAGTTAAATCGTGAAGAATAACAGTTAACTCTATCCTAGATGAAAAGAAAGAAGAAGAAAGGGGAAGAAAGAAAAAAGGACAGATAAGAAAGAGCAGAAAGAAAGAAAGGACAAATAATAGAAATTGAACGGGAGAAGAAAGGAAGGAGAAAGAAAAGAAGAAAGAAAAAGAAAGAAAGGAGAAAGAAAGAAAATTGAGACAGAAAGAATGAAATAAATAAATAAATTAAGGAAGTGGAAAAGAAAGAAAGAAAGAAGAAAGAAAATTAAAGCAGAAAAGGAAGAGGAAAGAAAAAAGAAAGGACAAAGAAGAAATTAAGGGAGAAAGAAAGAGAGAAAGACAGCAGAAAAAAGAAAAGTAAAAAATAAACGAAAGAGGAAGAAAGACAGAAAGAAAGACAAGCGGACAAAGAAAGAAAGACAGAAAGAAAGAAAGAAAGGAGAAAAAAAGAGAGAAAGAACAGAAAGGGAAGAAGAAAGAAAGAGGAAAGAAAGAAAGAAAGAAGAAAGGGAGAAAGAAAGAAAGAAATAAAGTAGAAAGGAAGAGGAAAGAAAGGAAAGGACAAAGAAAGAAGAAAGGGAGAAGAAAGAAAGAAAGGAAAGGGAAAATAAGTAAGAAAGGAAGAGGAAAGAAAGAAAGGGACAAAGAAAGAAAGAAAGAAAGGGAGAAGAAAGAAAGAAAGAAAATAAAGTTAGAAAGGAAGAGGGAAAGAAGAAAGGGACAAAGAAAGGAAAAAGAAAGGGACAAAGAAAGAAAGAAAGAGAAAGAAAGAAAATAAAGTAGAAAGGAAGAGGAAAGAAAGAAAGCGGACAAGAAGAAGAAAGAAAGGGAGAAAGAAGAAAGAAAGAAGAAATAAAGTGAGAATAAAGGAAGAGGAAAGAAAGAAAGGACATAAAGAAGAAAGAAGAAAGGGAGAAAGAGAGAGAAGAAAGAATAAAGAGAAAGGAAGAGGAAAGAAAGGGAAAGGCAAGAAAGAAGAAGGACAAGAAAGGAAGAAAGGAGAAGAAAGAGAGAAGACAAAGAAAAGAGAGAAAAGGAAGAGGCAAAGAAGACAGAAAGAAAGGAGAAAGAAAGGATGAAAGAAAGGAAAAATATAGAAAGAAAGAAGCGAAGAAAGTAAGAAAGGAGAATGAAAAAAAAAAACAACAAACAAAAAACCCCAAACAAACAAGGAGAAAGAAAAAAAAAAACAAAGGACATTTTTAAAGATGTCAGATGTATTCCTTCCCCGTAGAAGTATTTTCTCAACATCCCACATGTTTCAACCTTCAATGGAATTCAAAATGCTATTTTCAAGGGCAAACCAAGCTTCTCTGTTCTATTAATTTCTAAACGTTACCTTTTTAAAAGATTTTGCAAACCACATAAAACTGTAGCAAAAAATGAATTATTACTTAAATAGGCAATAGTACTTGAAACCAATACTCGAGAGCAATTATTTGTAATAAGAATAACTTGATACCACTGTTACAAAGAAATAATAATAATAATAATAATAATAATAATAATATATAATAATAATAATAATAATGAAAGAATGGACAAATACCTAGACTTTGCAGAGAACTGAAAAAGTTATGGAATATGAAAGTCAAAGTATATACCAATTGTAGTTGGTGCACTTGGAATGGTCCCAAAAGATTTGGGAAAAAAGTTTGGAAAATCTGGGAATCAGAAGGAAGATTTCGAGACCATCCAAGAATACTGCCTGCTAACAATCTGCCAGAATACTCAGAAGAGTTCCTGGATTACCTGGGAGACTTGCTGGTTCACTTCAGACTCCAGTTGAAAGACCATCAGCTAACACTTTTGATGTGCAAAAACTCAAAAGGAGTACATAATATATAATAATAATCAATACATTAATCAAATAATAATAATTAATAATAATAATTATTATTATTATTATTATAATTATTTTATTATTATTATTTATTATTATCAAAATATAACTAGTTACTTGGACCATGATACTCGAGAGCAAATTATTTGTAATAAGAATTAATGGATATCACTGTTTTACAAAGAAATAATAATAATAATTAAATAATAAATAATATATAATAATAATATAATAATAATAATTATTATTATTATTATATTATTATTATTATTATTATTATTATTATTATCAAATAACTAGGTTATTTTGAAACCATTATACATGCAGACCAAAATTACTTGTTTTAAGAATAACTGGAACCAATGTACAAAGAATTATTTATTTATTATTTATTATTTTATTTTATTATTATTATTATTTATTATTACCTGCATAACTATAACCAACATACTTGTGGGCAAATTTTATTTGCATCAGATAAGAATAATTTGATACCACATAACTATGCTGCAAACACATGTTTATCATTATTGAATAGACAATAGTAACTTTGAAACCTACTACTTTTGTCAAATTATTTTATTAGATAAGAATACTTGATACCATATAACTTGTGCAAACAAGGATTTATAATTATTAAATAAGAAACTTACTTGAACCATATATTGTGTATATTAATATTTACCAACCCCTTCCCCGCCACGAGCAAGGATGTTGCACAAGTGAATTTCTCCTAACTGGTTTACCTAGCCATGGTTAAAGGAGCCCTACTATTTGTCTATATATAATATATATATATATATATATATTTGTCTCTCTCTCTCTCTCTCTCTCTCTCTCTCTCTCTCTCTCTATATATATTATATATATATATATATATATATATATATATATATAATATTATATAATATATAATAGTTAGAAGCGCGTTGGTGCGATGCGGTAAAGTCATCGGAAATGGACTTCGTCGCCCCGAGTTCAATCCTGCGATGCTGATAATTGCATTTCACTTTGCGCTAATACCCATTGGGAAAGGTTGATCCTACTCTCCCCAGCTATTGGTAAAAGTAGGAAGACTGGGCCTTTAACCTTGGTTAGGGCAACCAGTCTAGGAGAAGGAAAACTCTGAATTCAAACCTGTTGAACTCGCTAGAATTGACCTTGTGTCACATCCTGCGTCGTGCGGAGGGGTTGGTAAATATATAGTATATATATTATATATATTATATGTATATAGTGTTGAGCACTGTTGCTTACTCATACACTGAGTTGGTGAGGGTCGGTTATTCTAGCTAGACCGGCCTTACTTGGTATGCAAACATGATTTTAGGTGTGTTGTGAGGGGAGTTTTTCAAAACCAACATTAAAATCCGGAATGGATTGCAGAAAAGTTTTATTACTCTTTGTACAGGAAAACCTAAACGAGAATAGGAAGAAAGGAAAGGACAGAAGGAAACACAACAGCCTCTTACATAACAGTAACGGCTAATACTTTGTTAGCAAAGGCTAGATACTAATCCTTTCGGGTAGTCAGTTTATCTTGTTATTTATGCCTTTCGTTGAACGAGTTCAACTCTTGCAGGGAACATATTCTCCCTCTCAACAAGGTGCAATCGGTGTATGTTCTACAATCTAAGTAACTTATTTAAATTTTATCATTGATTAAAAAATAAAAATTAAAAAAAGGTTAACATTGTTATTTTTGAAACTATATATCCTACCCAAAGTGTCGCGTAAACGATTGTTTTTTTTTTTGGTCTCAATCCGACTTATTTTGGCTAGAAAGAGCATATTTTGTTTTTGCGTGACCTGGGATTGGATACGGTCCTCAGCAACTAGCGCATGAGTAGCACAGCTTGGGTAATCTTGATCTGTTGCAGTAAAGCATTCTGGGACCTGGCGGTAGGTGCGGTGCTCCACCCCAGCTAAAAATTTCCCTTGTCTAGCACTAGTTATTTATGCCTTTCGTTGATTTGGTTTGGTTTGTTTTGTGTTTACGGCATATCAACCTCAGTTGGCGTCATTTAATGCCGATAAAGTTTTGAAATTAAATCAATTCTTAATGATAATACAATTTTTTATAATATACATTTTTTCTATTTAACCCATAGATGGGACCCTAACAGGGACTACCACTTCGGGTCAGAGTGGGACCAGGAGCCTATGCGTGATGAAGGCGTGCTCCACATTCCCAAACCCTCAGAACTGGAACCTCACCCATCAAGATAGAGTTTAAAACCTCATTCCCAGGACATGTAGACCCGCAGCCACCGGCCTTCTAGCACCCATATGATAAAAATGGGTTGCGGGCTGCCATAAAGGCCATAAAGGGTTGGGAAAATCATATAGGTGCTAGGGCTTGACGTGACAGCTGATTGATCGGAGGGGTCTCTCCGACCGTCTGTCTAGCCCAAGATAGGGCCAAAGTGAGTATTGCAAGTCATTAACTGCTCATCCACCTGAGCTCTATCCAAGCATCACTGCCTCGCCACCCACGGCCAAACAGGTGGCCCCATTGGGGAGTCTTACCCTGCTTGAGGGTGCAGTCGGTTGCATTCTAACGCCCCAGCCGACAGGGCGGCCTTTCGTTTGAACGAGTTCAACTTCTTGAGGGGAACATATTCTCCCTCACAACAAGGTGCAATCAGTGTATTCTCCAGTCTAAGCCGACAGGACTGGATTTGTAGGGGTAGGACTTATTTATGGGTGGTAGTGTTTACACGTGTTCTAGGTTTGCGTCAGTTGTGTGCTTGAGAGGGAGAGAAAAAAAAAGAATTCAGTGAGATATCTTTTTTTTTTTTTTATCGATCGAAGTTATCCTTGACTTTACTAAGGGTCTAGATATTTCGAGATATCGACTACGGTTTTTGTTATTATAATGTTGTAGCTTAACGAAACGCCCATGGAAACGTGATGTGTCGTTAACTGTGCAGTAGAAAATCCAGTTATGCTTCGAGTTATCTGGAGCGGAGAGATCTGCTCTTGAAGACCGCATTCCAAATGAAACAATGACCCGACTCGCGTGTTTGGACGAATTAGTCGATATGCACACGGAATGCTGCACACACACACAGAGAGAGGGAGAGAGAGGAGAGAGAGAGAGAGACAGAGAGAGAGAGAGAGAGAGAGAGACACACACACACACACACACACACATAACCCCCACCCCTATGCCTTTCTATTACACTTTTCTTTCTCTCTCACTCCCTCCCCTCTCTCCCTCTCTCTCCCTTTCTCTCCCTCTCTCTCCCTTTCCCTCCCTCCCCTCTCTCTCTATTTATCTATCTCTCTCTCTCATATGCACACGGAGCATATTTTGGTACATTTATACGATCAAGTCTACCAAATATACGTAAGTTAAATTATTGTGCATCTCTCTCTCTCCCTCTCTCCCCCTCTCTCTCTCTCTCTCTCTCTCTATATATATATATATATATATATATATGTGTGTGTGTGTGTGTGTGTGTGTGTGTGTGTGTGAGAAGTAAATATACAAACGATGTGTTTTGATATGGCTTTTTTTAGCCGACAATGTTTGGGAGAATATGTGCTTAATTAAAGTCGTACCTAATTTTGAAAGTTAATTAATTAATAATTAATTAATTAGGCGGGTTATATATATATATATATATATATATATATATATATATATATATATATATATATAATGGGCAGTTGGTGTGTATGTATGTATATATGTATGTATATATTTACCAGCCCCTCCGCACGAGCAGGATGTGACACAAGTTTAATTCAGAGTTTTCCTTCTAGACTGGTTATCTATAGATGAAGGGAGAATATATGGTTTCATACCTTTCCCAAGGGTATTAGCGCAATGGAAAATGCAAACAGTCTCGTCCAGGATATGAACTCGAGTCGACGTGTCCATTTTCTACGACTCTAACCATTACGCCACACACCTCCATATGTATGTATGTATGTATGTATGTATGTATGTATGTCTGGGATGAAACTATGAAAAATACAACAATTAACGACAAAGAAATTATATATATATATATATATATATATATATATATATATATATATATATATATATATATATATATATACTAGCAAATATATGCACCCTCCGGGTGCAAGTATTTAAGTTTTAATATAAGAAAAAACAATTTAAATCAGAAAGGCTAATGAAACTAAATAAGAATGCAGATAAAAAGATTTGGAACAGAGGGGGTATGATTGAAAAATAGAACAACTCTAAACTAACTCTTCCATCATTTTCCCTTACCCCCGTCTTTCATTGGTAACTTTTCCTAATTGAACTATTTAGTTAAAATAGGAAGTAAAGAATAAAATGACAGTTATTTCTTCTTGTTAAAGGATTTCTTTTAAGATTTATCCCCGAGATGTTTGCTTATATTTAATAAGATAAAACCAAACAATTAGAAATCAATAATACAAAGCATATATTTATTAAAATCAAATTTCTAAGATCAATATGCAAATTAGCCTTCCATTCACACTGTAAACCGCTATTTTGTTGTATATATATACAATTGCATGTTATTTGTATGTTGATATGGTCAACAGTCTTAATGATGTAGAACAATTTTATTAATAATTGAGGTTTAAATAAAAATAAAATCATGGATAATGTTAGATAAATAACAAAGGGATTTGAGACTCTTATAGTGATATAGTTTCGGTTACAGACAGACAAACACACAATCTCCATTATAATAAGATATATATATAATATATATATAATTTTTAATAGCAATATGCAAATTAACCTTCCTGTTCACACTTTAAACCGTTATTTTGTTGTATATATAAATACAATTGCATGCTATTAGTATGTAGATATAGTCAAAAGTATCAATAAGTTTAAATAAAAATAAAATCATGAAAAATGTGATGTAAATAACTAAAAGGAATTGTGACTTGGGTAATGATATAGTTTCGGTTATAGACAAACACTCAATCTCCATTATAATAATAATAAGACTCGAAGGGGCTACTCGGCGTTGCCTTGAGTAGAGGTGAGGATAGTAACAGGCTAGTCTAAAAAATCCATTAATTGTTTTGGTTTTACATAATTCATTTGCTTTTTCAACCCGTCCTTCGGGTCGGAGGTCCGGTGTGCTTGAATTAATAGCGTCGATCCCAGGGGCTATATCCCCAGGCAATACCTGCACCAGGGGGGCAGGGCTGGGTTTATTGCCCAGCGCCTGAGGCGCCCCCTTGAGGTGGAATGCCGAAGGGATCGACGCAATTTTTGTTCTTTCCCACCTATGAGCTTCGGCTTGTGGGTGGGCCCACGTTAAAACGAGGCCTTGTGCCCAGCCCATACAAGTGGGGTATGAGGCAAATACCCATAATTCATTTGCTTTAATCTCGAACGACACCAATGACATTCCCTTCATTTACAATTCAAATTCTAATTTTTAAATATATTCCCAAATATAAACAAAGTCTTCATTATTTTTGCACAAAAATCAAGCTCTGGTGATAGTGAATGTTTACTTTGTCATTAATTGTTTTATTTTCGTAGTTTCCTCCGGTCATACATACACACCAACTGTCCTTTATATATGTACTAGCAGCGTCTATCCGGCGTTGACTGGGTAGAAAGGGGATTTTAGTTAGTCCCGCAGATCCATTATAACTGAATCGTGAGTTGAATCCTTGTAGGATGCCCCATTTAAATCCCCATGTAAAAAATAGACCTTGCATTGACCCAGCTACTCTGAAAAGAAATGTTAATGTCTACTATCTAAAATATTAAATGAAAAAAAAATCCATGCTGTTATCATTTAGATTTTATTTTTTAATTATATTCACGAATATAAATCAAATCTCTATTATTTCTGCTCAAAAACCGAGTCCTGGTGATATTTAATGTGTATATATTTTTTACTTTGTCTTAATTGTTTTATTTTGGAAGTTTCCTCCGGACAATACATATGTGCCCAGCCCATACAAGTAGGGTATGAGGCAAAATACACCCGTATAATACGCACACATGAACATTAGGGTAGGTTGGTTTTCCACTATCCAAACAAGAAAAAACTAGCCTTAAAAAAAAACATTCAAACTCTTCTCAACAGCAAAGTTGTATGTTGTATAATAAGTACGGCGGGTTAGCTCAGTCCGGTAGAGCGTTCGGCTAGAAACCACAAGGTCCTAGTTTCGATAACGGTCTTCCACCAACTCAGCGTATTAAGTAGCACAGGGGATCTGTGCAGTAAGTAAGGAGTGATGGTAGGTGTGGCGCTCCACTCAGATTGCTAAAACAATCTCCTTGGTCTAGCGCTATTGAAAAGGGGAATGGACTCCTCGCTGACTGGGCTGATACCGACTTTAGGACGTCCCGACGACTTTATAATAAGTACTGATACCAAAAATTAGATCTCGTACTTGACCCATTGTTTGAGGAAATAGCATTAAAGATCGTCTACTAAAAAGATATTTTAAAAAATCCTCGTTTTTCGCAACATTTAGCCTAGAAATTGGTTAGAAAATTTAGCTATTTTTAAATCTAAAATAGAATATCTTGTCATTTTAAACGAAACGAATAATATTATAAACAAGAATTCAAATAAAAAATATTGCCCCCATCACCACCGACACGTTCGATATGCTGCTTTTACTTTAATAAGTAAGCTTTAAACAGTGAGAATATTTTCAAAGATTGAAATCTATTTCTCAAACCAAAATGAAGATTAGAAAATATTTGTGTGGTAATTTTTTTCATGTTAATTGCAACTTTCAATACATTGGGAGTCGTTATAGCTTCCGAAATCAACCTACCTCATGCACATAATCTGTACACGCCTAATTTACATAACTAAAGCAATGCTGACGGCCCACACTCTGCGAATATTATTTTATATATTATTATTATTATTATTATTATTAGTATTATTATTATTAGCGTGGGAGAGCGTTAGACTGAGATCTAAAGGTCCCTGGTCAATCCCGGGTTTCGGTATCCGGGGGTTGCGTACTATAAGTTTTAAGAAGCAGGTTAAGCTCAGTCGTAGAGCGTTTCGCGCCTAGTAACCACAAGGTTCCTAGTTTCGATACGGTCCTCAACCAACTCAGCGTATGAGAGCACAGGATCTGTGCGGTGAAGTAAGAGCTGATGGTAGGTTGTGGGCCGCTCCACCTCAGACGCATAAACCATCTCCTTGGTCTAGCGCTATTGAAAAGGGATAGACTCCCTCGCTGACTGGCTGTGGCGACTTTAGGCCACCCTGACGACATTACTTAATTATTATTATTATTATTTATTATATTATTAATTATTTAATTATTTCGTGATTTCATGTTAATCTTCAATGTAATTTCTTATTTTCGCGTGCAATTATCACTGAAGCTGAACACGATATTTACTCATGGTAACTGACAGCGAAAAGAAAAGTTAATTGAATGAATTTTCAACAGATCACAAAATTCTTCCCTCTTTCCCCCTCTCTCTATCCCCCTTCTCTCTATCGTATATATATTATATATATATATATATATATTATATATATTATATATATTATATTGTGTGTGTGCTGTGTGTGTGCTGTGTGTGTGTGGTATTTCAGTTGCCAACAAAAGTCAAGTATATGTTGCATGTATTTTATCGGATCTTCCTTTGATGCTTGCGACCTGGACCACGTACAAGGAAAAACATCTTGTAAAACATCTCAGCACTTTCACAGCAATTGCCTACGAAAATATTAGGGGTACGCTGGCAAGTACGTCAGTGACATCGAGGTTATGGAGCGGCCAAATTGTCAAAGCATAGAATCTTCTCATAATCCAACATAGATTGAGATGGAGTGGGATTGCGTAAGGATAACGATGGGCGACTTCCTAAACACAACTGTTCTATGGGTAACTTATAAACGGCAAGCGTTGGCTCAAGGGCCCAAGATGAGATACAAGGATTGGCCTGAGGTCGACCTTGAACAAAAATGTAACATCGATTAGAAGACGGAGACTAGCTTTGCGATCGTTGGCAGTGGGAGAAGAGCATTTACAGGAGGGCACAAAAAAGTTTGAGACCAAACCGTATAAACAGCATGAGCAGTTGAAACGAGATATCGCAAGAATAAAAAAATAGACAACCAAGGGCTTCAAATCGGTCTATTATGTGACCAGTTTGGAAGGCTATGCTATGTGCAAAGCTGGCCTGATCAGTCCACCCAATCTGTGCATCGGCGGGATGGATTTAATAAAAATACCCTGTGCCCTGGAATTACCTGTAAATAGTTGGGAAAGATTATGCAAGACTTTGGCAGGACTAAAGAGCCACTTTCGTGCAGCTCATTGTTGAACATTTTGAAGCTCACCATTAGATTCTTGGAACTGGTCGAACATTTTTTAAATTTATTTTTATATCAAGGCAACGGTTCGAAACATAAGTCAACGGCGCTTTGGTAACTGTCAGATGTCACACCTATGCGATTTTTAACCAAGAAATAATATTTTTACTTTATGTTTCTGTTGCAGTTTGCGTTCATCATGGGAGGGGTTAAGTTTTGGGGGCATGGTGGTAAGGGGTTTAGTTTGGTCCGAAAGGCTAGTTTGCTTTGTGTATAAGGAAATTATGAACAATAATCCCCTGGTTGGAAATCTCATAGTGAGAACTTGACCGTATATCAGATGCGCGGTTGACCATATGTGTTCACTTTATCCAACGTTAATATCATATATAAAGGTTATTTACTAAGCTTAGCTTAGATGTGACACAATGCCAGAAGTATGGGCCACCCAATGTAGAATTCGAACTCACTAACAATGCGTCGGCCAATTCTAGCTTAGCTAAACCATTACACCATGTAAGGGTGGCCAATTAATTATATAATTGTGTTATCAGGGTATGATTCACTCTTTTACTTATGAATATAGCAAAAGTGCCGGGTTAAGCTCAGTTCGTAGAGCGGCTTCGGCTAGAACGCCTAGTTCGATACCGTGGCCTCGCCCACTCGGTAATGAGTAGCACAGCGGATCTGTGCGTCGTAATAGTGGAGCTGATGGGTGGTGTGGCGCTACCAGGGCTCAGACGCAAAAACCTATCTCCTTGGCTAGCGGGATAGACTCCCTCGCTTGTTGGCTGCATACCAACTTTAGGCCATCCCGACGACTTTACTTTACATATAATATATATTACATATTGACATTATTAGTTTGGCAATTATTCATAAGTAAAGAGTTGCGAAAGTGTTAATATATTATATATATATATATATATATAATTATATTTATATATGTGTGGTGTGTTGTGTGTGTGTGTGTGTGTAGTGGAGTAACACGAGGTTCAATTTCTTAGAGGGAGTTTAACAGTTGAATTCCAAGTTTTTCTTCTCCTAGACTGGTTGCCCTGTCTGCCCTGCATTTTACTCATAGTTGATGGAAGGAATAGTTGGATTCATTATCCACAACGTGTGACAATTATCACACTAGAGAAATATTATGAGTGAATCGATAAAATGCACAAGATTTGCAGCGTTTGACATCTAAGATTGGTCACTGAAAAGAGGATCAATTTCTTTTCCATGACAACGTCTGACCACTCGTTCTCATTAAATGTCTTCTACAGGAACGAGCTTGACTAAAAGACCCAACCATCCAACTTAATTCATGTCCATCGACTGGGATGGAGAATACGCTGACTACACCTCTGAAGAGGGTATGTTGAATTACTTTTTTGTATATATCATATTTACCTAAACCTCCACACGAGCAGGCATGCCACACAAGTCAGTTTTTAAGCGGAGTGTTAAGTTTTTTTTAAATGCCATTCTGGCAGTTGAAAGGGCTAAGTAAGTCCTGAGTATGGAATTCCGTTTTGGTAAGCGTATAAGTTCCTATCCTGCGATTGTTAATAGGTCCAGTGATTAATCCTATGTCCGTTCGTTCCACGAAAGTCGGCGTAGTTATGAGTAGTTTACGCCGTTTAAGTATATGTATCAGACAAACAGGAGTACAGCCAGTGAGTTGGCCAAGAGTTAGATCACATAAGTTCCGACAGTCTAGTTAAGTAGAGTGGATTTGTTACACCTTATAACAGGAATTTTCTAGGGCCACCTCACGTTGGTGTAATGGTTTGAGCTAAGCTAGATTCGCAGGACCATTTGTAGTGGTTCGATCCTCACTGCGTGCCCATTACTTCTGGCCTCGGTGCCACATCTAAGCTGAGCTTAGTTAAATAACTTATAACAGAATTTTCTTTAGGGCAACCTCACGTGGTGTAATGGTAGCAAATTAGTGGTGGTGGGTGACTATGGAGTGATGTGTCGGTGTCATCGGGCACACTCATACTTCTGGGCGTGGGGTCACATCTAAGCTAGAGCGGTTGTAAGATGACAACAGGATCGTCTCAACACCCCCCTATTTGAATAAGGCGGTGATCAGAAATATTAAATTTCATTTCATTCGAAGTATTAAAATTTATAATACATATTTTTTGTTTTATTACTTCTAATCCTATTTTTATAACCCTATTTTATTATTGTTATTATTTGTTATTTCATTATCTTAATTCTTTAACCTTATTCATTACTGCAATATGTATTGTTAGTATTAGTATTGTCTCCTTTTTTTTAATGTTTTTTTTTTGTTTAGATAATACAATTACATGCCAATACAGTTAGTTAGTTTAGTATTTGGTTGAACAAGTTTTAATGCCAGTCCGAAGACATCCATTTTTTTTGGGGGGTCTTACACCTCTGCATGGATACAGTCGTTTAACAGGTTTTGATCAGAGTTTTCGTTCCTAGACGGTTTGCCCAACCAAGGTTAAAGAGCCAGTCTGTCCTACTATTTTATCCATAGCTGCGTGGAGAGTAAGATTAATACCTTTCAAGTGTATTAGCGCGTAAGTGAAATGCAATTACACGTTCCAGGATTTGGAACTCGGGGCTACGATTTACATTTCCATGACTTTAACCATTACACCACGCGCTTTTTTTTTTTTTATATAGGCCACCACGTAACTTTAGACGTTGGTTTACCCAGCCAGTTCAAACAGGCCGAATACGTGTTAGTTAAACTATTTAATCGCTTGATATTGACAGCGTTCATTTGCACTTTATTTCAACATGACAAAACGGACCTACAACAAATGATCATACCCAACTGTGGTATATTGGTTTGATTAAGAAACGGAAGCACCGTTCGGCCATCTTTTGTTATTGTGAATAAAGGCGAAGTGAATTACTTTCTCGTGGTTAACTGTCAGTGACTACTTGTGTTTATTTATTTCGTAAGCAAGCTGACAACACCAACACTAAGGGAAACCAAGGAGCAACCAAAGGATTTTTTTTTTTTACTTTGGATGACCGCTTGCTAACACAAGTAGTCCAGCTGAAGTTAACAACAGAAGAAGTAATCACTTCCGCCTTTTTATTCACAATAACAAAAGATGGGCCGAAACGGTGCTTCGTTTCTTAATCAACAATATACACGTGGTATGATCATTTGGTTGTAGGTCGTTTGTCAATGTTGAATAAAGTGCAAATTGAACGGCTGTCAATATTCAGCGATTAATAGTTAACTAACCACGTATTCGTCCTTCCTGTTGACTGGCTGGGGTTTTAAACACGTCTATAAGTTTACGTGGTGGCCTTATATAAAAATAAAAAAAGCGCGTTTGTGTAATTTTGGTTAAAGTCATGGGGAAATGTAATCGTATTCCCGAGTGTCAATCCTGGACGTGGTAATTGCATTTCACTTAGCGCTAATCACTGGGAAAGGTTATTATCTTTACTCTCCCACAGCTAGTGGATAAAATAGTAGGACAGACTGGGCTCTTTTAACTTGGTTGGGCACCGGTCTAGGAGAGGAAAACTTATGATTCAAAACCTGTTTAAACGACTGTATTCCATGCAGAGGGGTAAGACCCCCCCAAAAAAAAATGGATGTCTTGGACATGGCATTAACTTTGTTCACAAATTACTAACTAACGTAACTTGTATTGCATTGTTATTGTATTTTCTAACAAAAAAAAACTTAAACAAAAAGGAGGACAATACTAATACTAACAATATATTGGCAGTAATGATAATGGTTAAGATATAGATAATGAATAACAAAATAATAACAAGAATAAAAAATAGGGTTAATGAAATAGGGTTAGAAAGTAATAAAACAAAAAAAAAATATTATTATAAAATTTTAATACTCTAATGAAAATGATTTATATTTCTGGAATCAGCGCCTTATTATCAAAATTAGGGGGGTGTTGAGAAAATTCTGTTATAGTTATTTACTAAGCTTAGCTTAGATGTGACACAAGGCAAAGTATGGTGTGCCCGATGAGAATCGAAATCATAACAATGGTCTGCAAATCTATTTGCTAACCATTACACCACTTGAGGTGCCCTAGAAAATTCTGTTATAGTTATTTACTAGCTCAGCTAGATGTTGGCACGAGGCCAGAGTATGGGGCACGCATCTTCTCGAGTTGAGGATCGACTCATAACAATGCGCTGCGATCTAGCTTGCTAACCATTAACACGTGAGGTGCCCTAGAAAATCTGTTATAAGTTTAAAATCCACTCCTACTTATAGACTTCGTCGGGAACTAGGTGATTCTAACTTCTTGGCCAATCACTGGCTGTACTCTGTTGCTGATACAATATTAAACGCCAGTACTACTCATAACTACTGCGACTTCGTGGACGACGGACATAGGATTAAACCACTGGACCTTTAACAATTGCAGGTAGGACTTTACGCTTACCAAAGGATTCCATACTCAGATTTTTACTTTAAGCCCTTTTTTCAACGGCAAGGATGGGCATTTTTTATAAACTTTACACTCCTTAAGAAACTGCTTTGTGTGGCATCCTGCTCTGTGTGGAGGGGTTGGTAAATATATATTATTTAAAAAAGTAATTCAACTACTCCTCTTCAGAGGTGTAGTCGCGTATGTCTCCAGTCCCAGTCCCGGATTGGGACATATGATTAAGTTGGATTGGTTGGGTCTTTTTAGTTTCAAGCTCGTTTCCTGTAGAGACATTTAATGAGGACGAGTGGGTCAGGACGTTGTCATGGAAAGAATTGATCACTCCTTTTTCAAGTGACCAAATCTTAGATGTAAACGCTGCAATCTTTGGTTGGCATTTTATCGATTCACTCATAATTATTTCTCTCGTTGTGATATTTGTCACAGACGTTGTGGATATGAATCCAACTATTCTTCAATCAACTATGAGTAAATGGCAGGCAGACAGGGCATCCAGTCTGGATGAAGAAAAACTTGGAATTCAAAACTTGTTAACTCTTCTTAGAAATTGACCCGTGCTTACCTCCACACACACACACACACACACACACACCACACATATATATATATATTATTATATAATATATATATATAGTATATTAACACTTTCGCACTCTTTTTACTTATGAAATATTGCAAACTATAATTGTCAATATGTATATAATATATATGTAAATAGTAAGTCGTTGGGATGGCCTAAAGTTTGGGTATCAGCCCAACAGCGAGGGAGTCTATCCCGCTAGACAAGGAGATAGGTTTGCGTCTTGAGATGGAGCGCCACACCTACCATCAGCTCCCTACTTTACCGCCACAATCCCTGGTGCTACTCATTACGCGAGTGGGCGGAGGCACGGTATCGAACTTAGCTTTCTTAGCCGAACGTTCTACGACTTGAGCTAACCCGGCCCTTTGCGTATATTCATAAGTAAAGAGTGATCAATACCCTGATACACAATATTATATTAATTAAGTTGGCCACCTTACATGGTGTAATGCGTTAGCAAGCTAGATTTGCCGACCGATTGTTAGTGAGTTCGATTCTCATTGTGGTGCCCCATTACTTCGATTGTGTCACATCTAGCTAGCTTTTAGTAAATAACCATTTTATATTATATTAAGTTAGGGATAGCTGAACACATATGGTCAAACCGCATCTTGCATAACGGTCAGTTTTCTCACCTATGAGATCTTTCAACAGCGGGATTATGTGTCATTATTTTCCCTTATACAAAAGCAAACTAGCCTTTCGCGACCAACTTAACCAGCCTTACCATCATGCCCCAAAACTTAACACCCTCCCATGATGTACCACTCAACAGAACATAAAGTAAAATATTATTTTCTTGGTTTAAAAATCGCATAGGTGTGAATCTGACAGATACCAAGCGCCGTTGATCTTTATGTTTTCGGAACCGTTGCTTGATATATAAAATAAATTTTTAAAAAAATGTTCGACAGTTCAAAGAATATAATGGTGAGCTTTCAAAATGTTCAACAATGAGCTGCACGAAAGTGGCTCTTTAGTCCTGCCAAAGTCTTGCATATCTTCCCACAGTTTACAGGTAATTCCAGGGAGCACGGTATATTTTATTAATCCATCCGCCGATGCACAGATTTAGGTGACTGATCAGGTCAGCCTTGTTCATACATAGCCTTCCAACTGGGTCACATAATAGACGATTTGAAGCCCTTGGTTGTCTATTTTTTTTATCTTGCGAATATCTCGTTTCAACTGCTCATGCTGTATACGGTTTGGTCTCAAACTTTTTTGTTGCCCTCCTGTAAAGCTCTTCTCCACTTGCCCACGATCCAAAGCCTTAGTCTCCCGGGTCTTCTAATCGATGTTACATTTTTTCAAGGTCGACCTCAGGCAATCCTTGTATCTCATCTTGGGCCCTTGAGCCAAACGCTTGCCGTTTATAAGTTACCCATAGAGCAGTGTTTAGGAAGTCGCCATCGTTCATCCTTACCAAATGCCCACTCCATCTCAATCTATGTTTGATTATGAGAGATTCTATGCTTTGACATTTGGCTCGCTCCATAACCTCGATGTCACTGACGTACATTTGCCAGCGTACCCCTAATATTTGTCGTAGGCATTGCTGGTGAAAGTGCTCGAGATGTTTAAGATGTTTCTTGTACGTGGTCCAGGTTTCGCAAGCATAAAGGAGATCAGATAAAATACATGCAACATATACCTTGACTTTTGTTTGCAACTGAAATACCACACACACACACACACACACACACACACACACATATATATATATATAGTATATATATATTATATATATATATATATATATACGAGAGAGAGAGGGAGAGAGAGGTGGGAAAGAGGGAAGATTTGTGATCTGTTGAAAATTCATTCAATTAACTTTTCTTTTCGCTGTCAGTTACCATGAGTAAATATCGTGTTGAGCTTCAGTGATAATTGCACGCGATAAGATATTACATTGAAGATTAACATGAAATTCACGAATAATAATAATAATAATAATAATTAATAATAATAATAATAAGTAAAAGTAATGTCGTCAGGGTGGCCTAAAGTCGCTAACAGCCAGTCAGCGAGGGAGTCTATCCCCTTTTCACTAGCGCTAGACCAAGGAGATGGTTTATGCGTCTGAGGTGGAGCGCCACACCTACCATCAGCTTCTTACTTCACCGCACAGATCCCTGTGCTACTCATACGCTGAGTTGGTGAGGACCGGTATCGAACTAGGAACCTTGTGGTTACTAGCCGAACGCTCTACCGACTGAGCTAACCTGCTCTTAAAACTTATTAGTACCAACCCCCGGATACCGAAACCCGGGATTGAACCAGGGACCTTTAGATCTTCAGTCTAACGCTCTCCCAACTGATAATAATAATAATAATAATAATAATAATAATAACTGATAATAATAATAATATATTCGCAGAGGTGTGGCGTCAGCATTGCTTTAGTATGTAAAATTAGGTGTGTACAGATTATGTGCATGAGGGTAGGTTGATTTCGGAACTATAACTTCTCCCATGTTTTGAAAGTTGCAAATTAACATGAAAAATTACCACACAAAATATTTTTCCTCAAATCTTCATTTTGGTTTGAGGAAATAGATTTCAATCTTTTAAAATGTTTTCACTGTTACAGCTTACTTATTAAAGTAAAAAGCAGCATATCTTACGTGTCGGTGGTGATCGTGGCATATTTTTTATTTGAATTCTAGTTATATTTTATTCTTTTCGTTTAAAATGACAAGATATTCTATTTTAGATTTTAAAATAGCTAAATTTTCTAACCAATTTCTAGGCTAAATGTTGCGAAAACGAGAATTTTTTAAAATGTTTTTTCGTAGGCGATCTTTAATGCTATTTCCTCAAACAATGGTTCAAGTACGAGATCTAGTTTTTGGTATCAGTACTTATTATAAAGTCGACGGGACGTCCTAAAGTCGGTATCAGCCAGTCAGCGAGGGAGTCTATCTCCTTTTCAATAGCACTAGACCAAGGAGATTGTTTTTAGCATCTGGGGTGGAGCGCCACACCTACCATCAACTCCTTACTTTACCGCACAGATCCCTGTGCTACTCATACGCTGAGTTGGCGAAGACCGTTATCGAACTAGGAACCTTGTGGTTTCTAGCCGAACGCTCTACCGACTGAGCTAACCCGCCGGTACTTATTATACCAACATACAACTTTTGCTGTTTGAGAGAGTTTGATGTTTTTTTTTTTAAGTGGAAAACCAACCTACCCTAATGTTCATGTGTGCGTATTATACGGTGTATTTGCCTCATACCCTACTTGTATGGGCTGGGCACATATGTATTGTCCGGAGGAAACTTCCAAAATAAAACAATTAATGACAAAGTAAAAATATATACACATTAAATATCACCAGGACTCGGTTTTTGAGCAGAAATAATAGAGATTTTATTTATATTCGTGAATATAATTAAAAAATAAAATCTAAATGATAACAGCATGGATTTTTTTTTCATTTAATATTTTAGATAGTAGACATTAACATTTCTTTTCAGAGTAGCTGGATCAATGCAAGGTCTATTTTTTACATGGGGATTTAAATGGGGCATCCTACAAGGATTCAACTCACGATTTCAGTTATAATGGATCTGCGGGACTAACTAAAATCCCCTTTCTACCCAGTCAACGCCGGATAGACGCTGCTAGTACATATATAAAGGACAGTTGGTGTGTATGTATGACCGGAGGAAACTACGAAAATAAACAATTAATGACAAAGTATTCACTATCACCAGAGCTTGATTTTGTGCAAAAATAATGAAGACTTGTTTATATTTGGGAATATATTTAAAAATTAGAATTTGAATTGTAAATGAAGGGAATGTCATTGGTGTCGTTCGAGATTAAAGCAAATGAATTATGGGTATTTGCCTCATACCCCACTTGTATGGCTGGCACAAGGGCTCGTTTTAACGTGGGCCCACCACAAGCCGAAGCTCATAGGTGGGAAGAACAAAAATTGCGTCGATCCTTCGGCATTCCACCTCAAGGGGCGCCTCAGGCGCTGGGCAATAACCCAGCCTGCCCCCTGGTGCAGGTATTGCCTGGGATATAGCCCCTGGGATCGACGCTATTAATTCAAGCACACCGGACTCTCCGACCGAAGACGGGTTGAAAAGCAAATGATTATGTAAAACCAAAACAATTAATGGATTTTTTAGGACTAGCCTGTTACTATCCTCACCTCTACTCAAGGCAACCGCCGAGTAGCCCCTTCGAGTCTTATTATTATTATAATGGAGATGAGTGTTTGTCTATAACGAAACTATATCATTACCAAGTCACAATTCCTTTTAGTTATTTACATCACATTTTTCATGATTTTATTTTTATTTAAACTTATTGATACTTTGACTATATCTACATACTAATAGCATGCAATTGTATTTATATATACAACAAAATAACGGTTTAAAGTGTGAACAGGAGGTTAATTGCATATTGCTATTAAAAATTATATATATATATATATATATCTTATTTATAATGGAGATGTGTGTGTTTGTCTGTCTGTAACCGAAAACTATATCACTATAAGAGTCTCAAATCCCTTTGTTATTTATCTAACATTATCCATGATTTTATTTTTATTTAAACCTCAATTATTAATAAAATTGTTCTACATCATTAAGACTGTTGACCATATCAACATACAAATAACATGCAATTGTATATATATACAACAAAATAGCGGTTTACAGTGTGAATGGAAGGCTAATTTGCATATTGATCTTAGAAATTTGATTTTAATAAATATATGCTTTGTATTATTGATTTCTAATGTTTGGTTTTATCTTTAATTAAATATAAGCAAAACATCTCGGGGATAAATCTTAAAAGAAATCCTTTAACAAGAAGAAATAACTGTCATTTTATTCTTTACTCCTATTTTTTAACTAAATAGTTCAATAGGAAAGTTACCAATGAAAGACGGGGGGTAAGGGAAAATGATGGAAGAGTTAGTTTAGAGTTGTTCTATTTTTCAATCATACCCTCTGTTCCAAATCTTTTTATCTGCATTCTTATTTAGTTTCATTAGCCTTTCTGATTTAATTGTTTTTTCTTATATTAAAACTTAATACTTGCCGGAGGGGCATTATATTGCTAGTATATTATAGTATTATATATATATTAATATATATATATATATATATATATATATATATTATATATATATTTACTTTGTCGTTAATTGTTGTATTTTCATAGTTTCATCCAGACATACATACATACATACATACATACATACATACATATGGAGGTGTGTGGCGTAATGGTTAGAGTCGTAGAAAATGGACACGTCGACTCGAGTTCATATCCTGGACGAGACTGTTTGCATTTTCCATTGCGCTAATACCCTTGGGAAAGGTATGAAACCATATATTCTCCCTTCATCTATAGATAACCAGTCTAGAAGGAAAACTCTGAATTAACTTGTGTCACATCCTGCTCGTGCGGAGGGGCTGGTAAAATATATACATACATATATACATACATACCACACCAACTGCCCATTATATATATATATATATATATATATATACATATATATATATATATATATATATATACCCGCCTAATTAATTTTAATTATTAATTAATTAACTTTCAAAATTAGGTACGACTTTAATTAAGCACTATTCTCCCAAACATTGTCGGCTAAAAAAAGCCATATCAAAACACATCGTTTGTATATTTACTTCTCACACACACACACACACACACACACAACACACACACACATATATAATATATATATATATATAAGAGAGAGAGAAGAGGAGAGAGAGGGGGGAGAGAGGGAGAGAGAGAGATCCACAATAATTTAACTTACGTATATTTGGTAGACTTGATCGTATAAATGTACCAAATATGCTCCGTGTGCATATGAGAGAGAGAGATAGATAAATAGAGAGAGAGGGAGGGAGGGAAAGGGAGAGAGAGGGAGAGAAAGGGAGAGAGAGGGAGAGAGGGGAAGGGAGTGAGAGAGAAAAAAAGTGTAATAGAAAGGCATAGGGGTGGGGGTTATGTGTGTGTGTTGTGTGTGTGTGGTCTCTCTCTCCTCTCTCTTCTCTCTCTCTCTCTCTCTCTCTCTCTCTCTCTCTCCCTCTCTCTGTGTGTGTGTGCAGCATTCCGTGTGCATATCGACTAATTCGTCCAAACACGCGAGTCGGGTCATGTTTCATTTGGAATGCGGTCTTCAAGAGCAGATCTCTCCGCTCCAGATAACTCGAAGCATAACTGGATTTTCTACTGCACAGTTAACGACACATCACGTTTCCATGGCGTTTCGTTAAGCTACAACATTATAATAACAAAACCGTATCGATATCTCGAAATATCTAGACCTTAGTAAAGTCAAGGATAACTTCGATCGATAAAAAAAAAAAAAAGATATCTCACTGAATTCTTTTTTTTTCTCCCTCTCAAGCACAAACTGACGCAACCTAGAAACACGTGTAAACACTACCACCCATAAATAAGTCTACCCCTAACAATCCAGTCCTGTCGGCTTAGACTGGAGAATACACTGATTGCACCTTGTTGTGAGGGAGAATATGTTCCCCTACAAGAAGTTGAACTCGTTCAACGAAAGGCCCGCCCTGTCGGCTGGGGCGTTAGAATGCACCGACTGCACCTCAGCAGTGGGGTAAGACTCCCCCAATGGGGCCACCTGTTGGCCGTGGGTGGCGAGCAGTGATGCTTAAGGATAGAGCTCAGGTGGATGAGCAGTTAATGACTTGCAATACTCCACTTTGGCCCTATCTTGGGCTAGACAGACGGTCGGAGAGACCCCTCCGATCAATCAGCTGGTCACGTCAAGCCCTAGCACCTATATGATTTTCCCAACCCTTATGGCCTTATGGCAAGCCCCAACCCATTTTTATCATATGGGTGCTAGAAGGCGGTGGCTGCGGGTCTACATGTCCTGGGAATGAGGTTAAACTCTATCTGATGGTGAGGTTCCAGTTCTGGGGGTTTGGGGAATGTGGAGCACGCCTTCATCACCATTGCTCCCTGGTCCACTCTGACCCGAAGTGGTAGTCCCTGTTAGGGTCCCATCTATGGGTTAAATAGAAAAAATGTATATATAAAAAAATTGTATTATCCATTAAGAATTGATTTATTTCAAAACTTTATCGGCATTAAATGACCCACTGAGGTTGATATGCCGTAAAACAAAACAAACCAAACCAAATCAACGAAAGGCATAAATAACTAGTGCTAGACAAGGGAAATTTTTTTACTGGGGTGGAGCACCGCACCTACCGCCAGGTCCCAGATGCTTTACTGCACAGATCAGATTACCCAAGCTGTGCTACTCATGCGCTAAGTTGCTGAGGACCAGTATCCAACCCAGGTCACCAGAAAACAAAATATGCTCTTTCTAGCCAAAATAAGTCGGATTGAGACCAAAAAAAAAAAACATGTTTACCGACACTTTGGGTAGGATATATAGTTTCAAAATAACAAAATGTTAACCTTTTTTTTTTATTTTAATTTTTAATCAATGATAAATTTAAATAAGTTACTTAGATTGTAGAATACACCGATTGCACCTTGTTGAGAGGGAGAATATGTTCCCTGCAAGAAGTTGAACTCGTTCAACGAAAGGCATAAATAACAAGATAACTGACTACCCGAAAGGATTAGTATCTAGCCTTTGCTAACAAAGTATTAGCCGTTACTGTTATGTAAGAGCTGTGTGTTTCCTTCCTGTTCCTTTCCTCTTCCTATTCTCGTTAGGTTTTCCTGTACAAAGAGTAATAAAACTTTTCTGCAATCCATTCCGGATTTTAATGTTGGTTTTGAAAACTCACTCACAACACACCTAAATCATTTGTTTGCATACAAGTAAGGCCGGTCTAGCTCAGATACCGACCCTCACCAACTCAGTGTATGAGTAGCACAGTGCTCAACACTATATACATATATATATATATATATATATATATATTTTACCAACCCCTCCGCACGAGCAGGATGTGACACAAGGTCAATTTCTTAAGCGGAGTTCAACAGGTTTGAATTCAGAGTTTTCCTTCTCCTAGACTGGTTGCCTAACCAAGGTTAAAGAGCCCAGTCTTTCCTACTATTTACCCATAGCTGGGGGAGAGTAGGATTCATACCTTTCCCAAGGGTATTAGCGCAAAGTGAAATGCAATTATCACATCCAGGATTTGAACTCGGGGCGACGAGTCCATTTCCGATGACTTTACCCATCGCACCACGCGCTTCCTACTATAATATATATATATATATATATATAATATATATATATATATAGTATATATATATATATAGAGAGAGAGAGAGAGAGAGAGAGAGAGAGAGAGAGAGAGAGACAAATATATTATATATATATATATATATATATATAGACAAATAGTAGGGCTCTTTAACCATGGCTAGGTAACCAGTCTAGGAGAAATTCACCTTGTGCCACATCCTGCTCGTGCGGAGGGGTTGGTAAATATATATACACAATTATATGGTTTCAAGTAAGTATTCCTATTTAATAATTATAAATCCTTTGTTTGCACACAGTTATATGGTATCAAGTATTCTTATCTAATAAAAATAATTTGGACAAAAGTATTAGGTTTCAAGTTACTATTTCTATTCAATAATGATAAACATGTGTTTGCACATAGTTATGTGGTATCAATTATTCTTATCTGATGCAAATAATTTGCCCACAAGTATGTGGGTTTATAGTTATAGTTAATAATAATAATAATAATAATAATAATAATAATAATAATAATAATAATAATAATTTCTTTGTACACTGTGGTATCAGTTATTCTTAATACAAGTAATTTGGTCTCATGTATATGGTTTCAAATAACTAGTTATTTGATAATAATAATAATAATAATAATAATAATAATAATAATAATAATAATAATTATTATTATTATTATTATTATTATTATTATTATTATTATTATTATTATTATTATTTCTTTGTAAACAGTGATATCATTAATTCTTATTACAAATAATTTGCTCTCGAGTATATGGTTCCAAGTAACTAGTTATATTTGATAATAATAATAATAATAATAATAATAATAATAATAATAATAATAATTATTATTATTATTATTATTATTATTATTATTATTATTATTATTATTATTATTTACTCCTTTTGAGTTTTCACATCAGTGTTAGCTGATGGTCTTTCACTGGAGTCTGAGTGACAGCAAGTCTCCTCAGGTATCCAGGACTCTTCTGAGTATTCTGGCAGATTGTAGCAGTGCAGTATTCTGGATGGTCTCGAATCTTCCTCTGATTCCCAGATTTTCCAAACTTTTTTCCAATCTTTTTGGGACCATTCCAAGTGCACCAACTACAATTGGTATAACTTGACTTTCATATTCCATAACTTTTTCAGTTCTCTGCAAGGTCTAGGTATTTGTTCCATTCTTTCATTATTATTATTATTATTATTATTATTATTATTTATTATTATTATTATTATTATTTCTTTGTAAAACAGTGGTTTCAGTTATTCTTATTACAAATAATTTGCTCTCGAGTATATGGTTTTCAAGTAACTATTCCTATTTAATAATAATCATTTATTTGCATACAGTTATGTGGTTTGCAAATCTTTTAAAAAAGGTAACGTTTACGAAATTAAAAATAAGAAAACAGAGAAAGCTTGTTTTGCCCTTGAAAATAGCATTTGAATTCCATTGAAGGTTGAAAATGTGGGATGTTGAGAAAATACTCTACGGGGAAGAGAATCATCTGACATCTTTAAAAATGTCCTTTGTTTTTTTTTTCTTTCTTCCTTTGTTTGTTTGGGGTTTTTTTTTGTTGTTGTTTTTTTTCATTCTTCCTTTCTTACTTTCTTCCTTCTTTTCTTTTCTTATATTTTTCTTTCTTTCACCTTTCTTTCTCCCTTTCTTTCTGTCTTTCTTTCCTCTTCCCTTTCTTCTTCCTTTCTGTCTTTCTCTCTTTCTTTCTCCCTTTCTTTCTTTCTTTGTCTCTTTCTTTCTTTTCTTGTCCTTTCTTTCTTCCTCTTCCTTTCTACTTTTTTCTTTCTTTCTCTCTTTCTTTCTCCCTTTCTTTCTTCTTTCTTTGTCCCTTTCTTTCTTTCCTCTTCCTTTCTACTTTATTTCTTTCTTTCTTTCTTTTCGCCCTTTCTGTCTTTCTTTTCTTTGTCCCTTTCTTTCTTTCCTCTTCTTTCTACTTTATTTTTCTTTCTTTCTTTCTTTCTTTTTTCTTTTGTCCCTTTCTTTCTTTCTTTCTTTGTCCCTTTCTTTTCTTTCCTCTTCCTTTCTACTTTTTTCTTTCTTTCTTTCTTTCTCCCTTTCTTTCTTTCTTTCTTTGTCCCTTTCTTTCTTTCCTCTTCCTTTCTACTTTATTTTCTTTCTTTCTTTCTTTCTTTCTCCTTTCTTTCTTTCTTTGTCCCTTTCTTTCTTTCCTCTTCCTTTCTACTTTATTTCTTTCTTTTTTCTCCCTTTCTTTCTTTCTTTTCTTTCTTTCCTCTTTTCCTTTCTTCTTCCCTTTCTGTCTTTCTCTTCTTTTTTCTCCCTTTCTTTCTTTTCTGTCTTTCTTTCTTTGTCCCTTCTTTCTTTGCTGTCTTTCTTTCCTCTTTCCTTTCTTCTTTCTTTTCTGTCTTTCTCTCTTTCTTTCTCCCTTACTTTCTTCTTTGTCCCTTCTTTTTTTCTTTCCTCTTCCTTTCTGCTTTATTTTCTTCTTTTTTCTTTTCTTTCTTTTCCACTTCCTTTATTATTTATTTATTTTCATTCTTTCTGTTCTCATTTTCTTTCTTTCTCCTTTCTTTCTTTTCTTTCTTTTCGTCTTTCTTCCTTCCTTTGCTTCCCCGTTCATTCATTATTGTCCCTTTCTTTCTTTCTTCTTCCTTTCTTTCTCCTTTTTTCTTTCTTTCCCCTTTCTTTCTTTCTTTCTTTTCATCTAGATAGAGTTAACTGTTTATTCTTCACGATTTAACTGTACACCGCTTCTGGTGAAGTCAGCCAAATATTTTTGGAAAAGTGCCTTTCTTACTATCAACGTCACTTTAGATGTCTTAAAGACGTAACGTCACTGAAATTGTTTTTACCGAAACAGAAAGAAAAAACATGAAAAAAATATTAATTTACTTCGAAATACATCCCTTGGCATTCAGCAGAATTATTCCAGCAAGTTTTCCAGTGGCCGAAGCACGTCCGACCTGCATTTCTCTTACTCTGCACCTGATGATATTGAGATCATTTCCAGGTCATCTTATCACACACAGCTGCTTGTAAGCAATGACATGACACAGCTGTCACCCACTACATAACATATCTTTTCCGCTGACATACGGTCAATTCAAACTGAAAGCAACGGTTCCCAATCATTTTGTAAGCTTTCTAAGAAAGAGAATGTTTGACCTCATTTAAGCAACAGATTGCTGGGTGAAAATTAACAATAGAAATACATTTTCAAATTCTAACGTCTCTCTCTCTCTCTCTCTCTCTCTCTTCTCTCTCTCTCTCTCTCTCTCTCTCTCTCTCTCTCTCTCTCTCTCTCTCCCAGAGAAACTACATAGAGATACATAGAGGGCAGAAAAGTGATAGACAGAGAGTAAGTAAGAGATTGATCAGTTTTTGATTTAATTGCAAATTACGGTTAATTAGAACCAATTAAAACAGATTTTTTTCAAACATAATTCAATACTAAATGTAAGGAATAATTTAGTATAATTTTGGTGTTATTAAACTAAACAATAAAAAAGCCTTGAGGAAGCAAAAGTTGATTAACTCAGCTTTAGTATAATAATAGATTGACAGATAGTAGCACTCCGGGTCAGAGAATACCTGGGAGTAATAGCAATGAAGGTATACTTCACATACCCTAGTATTTTTGAATTGGAGCCTCACCACCGAATGCAATTTAGTGTTGTACTCAGGACACCCCTTTTGGGGGAGGGAGTTTCGGAGAGGATGTAGTCGGTGTATTCTAGGTCAAGGCAATATAGTGAGGGGTCCCAAGATCAGATTGCTGGGCTGGGCTCTCACAGGGAGCTCAACAGGAAATGTTTGGTTTCTGTTGAAATTATCAGCAAATCAAGGAATAGTTAGAAATACCTTATGATATACATTTTACCAAAATGTATTGTTCCACCCTCACCTCTCTCTCTCTCTCTCTCTCTCTCTCTCTCTCTCTCTCTCTGATTCTCTCTCCCACCTCTCTCTCTCTCTCTCTCTCTCTCTCTGATTCTCTCTCTCTCTCTCTCTCTCTCTCTCTACCTACCTACCTACCTACCTACCCCTCCATATATATATTTACCAACTCCTCTGCAGGAGCAGGATACGAAACAAGGTCAATTTCTTAAGCGGAGTTCAACAGGTTTGAATTCAGTTTTCCTTCTCCTAGACTGGTTACCTAGCTATGGTTAAAGAACCCAATTTGCCCTGCTATTTACCCATAGCTGGAGGGAGAGTAGGATTCGTACCTTTCCCAAGGGTATTAGCGCTAAGTGAAATGCAATTACCACGTCCAGGATTTGAACTCGGGGCAACGAGTCCATTTCCCATGACTTTAACCATTACACCACGCGCTTCCTCCATATATATAGGTCCGGTATCCTTGTGGTTCTTAGGCGCCCTACCGGCGGAGCTAAACAAGTCCTATATATATATATATATATATATATATATATATATAGGATATATATATATATATATATATATATATATATATATATATTACTAAAAAGACGTGATACGTCGAAACAACTGTCCACACCACACACACACACACACATATATATATATATATAATATATGTGTGTGGGGGTGAGGACAGTCCTGTTTCGACGTATCACGTCTTTTTAGTAAGGCTAGACTTAGCAGGCTACCTCCAGTTGGGATTGAAACCCGACCGATTTTTCATCATTCAGTGTTCTAACCACAGATCCATCGTAGCCAATGCTAGTGTCCTAATCACATAATCAGCGGTAGAGGGAATTTTTACAAATAAACACCCTCCAGAGTGCTCACCATACCAGGGGTGGGGAACTTATATCATCAATATATATATATATATATATATATATATATATATATTCATGTTGTATTTTAGGTGGTCTCCGTATGCTTCTCTTGGTATATATTTTTATAATGTTTTTTAACACCCTACCACACAACCTTACACACCTCAAATGCATTTTAATAGAACACGCATTTCCAACAACGCAATCTAGAAAACAATCAGAAACTAAATGGATTCTAAAATTACAAACACACGTGAAGTGATTGAACGCAGACATCGGAATTCTCCGTTATTATAAATATTTCACAGACGCTGCCGCTGTCGATAACAACAGAGACAAAAAAAGCCGTTAAACGGGAATAACATTCATTTGATAAAGGGTATCTGGCGAACCTGAAAATTTATGACAAAAAATAATTAAAAAAAAAATAAGTGAATCCAATACTCCATAATATCGAGTTCATTCATTTATATATTTTTAATGCTTCGTAATAACGCCCAACTTAAAAAAAAAAAATTAAATATATATATATTATAATAAATATATAGATATATATTTAAAATTTGTTTTGGGGATGAAACAAAGAAATCACAGTGCTCAACCACAAATTTGTAGGAGCTTTATTTATTTGCTGAATATTTTAAATATAAGTTTTATCATAAGCAACTACCCAGGTTTCAGGTTATTTCACCATCGTCAGGTTGCTCCTGGTGTTTCTTTGAAGAGATTTGTGTTGTTATGTTTATGGATCGCAAATTACGTTGGTTGATTATTGCGGACGCTCCTTATGTATTCGATTATATTTTTGAATTTTTTTTTTTTAATTCCTGTATTTTATAAATATTCGTAAAGTTATCTTCCTTTACCCTTTTAAATATATATATATATGTATATTATATATATATATATATATATTATATATATATATATGTGTGTGTGTGTGTGTGTGTGTGTGTGTGTAAAAATGGAAAAGGAATTGAATCCGACAATATGAGGAAAAATGAGTAAAGAAAAGAAATGTAAATGGATAAAATGAATTAATCAATATCACATTAATCGATATCACTTACACATGTGTTTCCGGTCAGTTTATGTGTGTGAAAATATTTCGCACACATACAGAATATTTCGGTCAGTTTATGTGTGTGAAAAATATTCGCCACACATACAAGAATCGACCTTCAAATAAATGTTCACTCTGATGAAGGTCGATTCTTGTATGTGTGCGAAATATTTTCACACACATAAACTGACCGAAACACATGTGTAAGTGATATCGACTAATGTGATATCGATTAAATTCATTTTATCCATTTCATTTCTTTCTTTACTCATTTTTCTTCATATATATATATATATATATATATATATATATATATATATATATAATCGTGAAACCTTCGAATTCGAGATGTAACAGTTGTTTATGATGATATTTATGCTTATATTTAGGATTACAAGTAATATTACTTAATCATATTATACTTCGTAATAGCCAGAATCAAATGGATTAAATAATTACATTAATTACAATAATTAACACCACATAATTATCACTCTGTTATAAATCGGATTAAGAATTGCTTGATTATTTACGTGTGTGTGTGAGGAAATTCACAAATATTTCGTCTCTGTTGATATAAGATTTAATTTGAATTGATTGTGTGTGTTCGTTATTCACCTTTCCAATATATTTCCTCACATTTTGTCGTATCTTTCTTCATCTGTTATTATCTTCCTATATATATATTATATATATATATATATATATATATTATATATATATATGGAAAAATGGAAAAGGAATTGAAATCGACAATATGAGGAAAAATGAGTAAAGAAAAGAAATGTAAATGGATAAAATGAATTTAATCTATTATCACATTAATCTATATCACATACACATGTGTTCGGTCAGTTTATGTGTGTGAAAATATTTCGCACACATACAAGAATCGACCTTCATCAGAGTGAACATTGTTTTTTTTTCATTAAAAATAAATGTTCACTCTGATGAAGGTCGATTCTTGTATGTGTGCGAAATATTTTCACACACATAAACTGACCGAAAACAATGTGTAAGTGATTATCGATTAATGTGATATTCGATTAAATTCATTTTATCCATTTACATTTCTTTTCTTACTCATTTTTCCTCATATATATATATATATATATATATATATATATATATAAAATAGATGGAAATTAATCCGACAGTAAGAAATTTAACATTTTGAAAAAACATATGATGTTTGTTAAGTAATTGCTGACAGAATCTGTTTCGACCAAATCGATAAATTGGTCTTCATCACGAGCAACATAGACGGGAAAGAACAAACTCTTTTGAGTTTCACTATAAACCATAATGCTTCTGATTTTTTAAAATTAAAAATAAAATTTATTTTATTTTTAAAACAGAACATGCATTTTTTTAAATTTTCAGCGGTTGAATACAGCGTTCGTTTTTGTAAACAGTCTTTTAACGGATATCTTTCTTTCCCGTCTATGTTGCTCGTGATGAAGACCAGTTTATCGATTTGGTCGAAACAGATTCTGTCAGCAATTTCTTAACAAACATCATTTGTTTTTTCAAAATGTTAAATTTCATATATATATATATATATATATATTTGAGAGTAAGTAAATAAACAATGTGTTTATTTGATATGGCTTTTAGCCGACAGTTTTTGGAGGATATGTGCT
>CM042161.1:92626691-92654191 GCA_023376005.1 Doryteuthis pealeii
GAAAGCACTACCCCCCGGCCCCAGAGACCGGCAGTTGCTTGGTTAATATGGGGTGGGAAAAGGAGAAGAAAAAAAAGGAAGGAAAAAAAAAAACTCGAAGAAAATAAACGGAAGAGATAAATCGAAAAATACTTTTTCCCTGAACTACCCACACATCTTGGTTGTTTTCATGGTTCCAGCCTCGCTTTGAATATCTACCCACTAACCAGGTCACGTGACGCCCGTTTAGCATTATCGCTGAGTACCCCGACCCCCAGAAGCCGATTGTAAACTCGTGGAGGCTTCGTTTATCTGTTAAAAAAAGGGAAGAAAGAAAAAAAAAAACAAGAATAAAAATAAAACAAAAACGGAAAAGATAAACGGAAAAATATAATTTCTTTGACTACCCACACAAAATGGTTGTTTCTTCATGGTTCCACCCTCGATTCTAATGTCTGCCCATTAACCAGGTCTCGTGACGTCCGTTCAGGATTATCTGGTTTGTTCTGAAGCCGTCGACCGTTTTCATTTATATACTATCATGGGGGCAAGATAAATATGAACAGAGATTATACTTTTAAGTATGGACCAATTAACAGCGTTTTTTGACTAGCCATCACATGAGCCTCAGTTTGTGCGTGGCTTTTAACGTGTTGAAAAGACCTTGTGTCACATCCTAACATTGTGGGAGGTCTTGGTAAATACCATGATAAATATATACATAGATATAGATTTGAATGTCAGTGCGTCATATTTTTTCAATCTTACGCCTAGAGGCCGTAGACTATCATATCATACCATTTTTGAATCAGGCCAAGCAATCAGGTGAGCAAATTAAAAACATTCCGGGCCGAATCCGGACCTGCAATCCTGAAATTTGGATTCTCAAATTTTAATTGCTGGGATTGCTTTCGGCGATTTTTACGTGATTTTTTTTTTTTTTTTTTGCTGCAATTTTTTTAAATTTACGATAACAATTTTTAAAACTTGAAAATAAATTTGGGAATAATCGAAATTAATTGCTAAATTCAGCGAAAGTAATCCATGAGATAACAATAATTGTTTGTGCGGAAATAAGTAATTGTCTTTGAATTAAGTGGCAACAGAAGAATTATCGTTGAACTTTTAAAAGGTAAGCTTAAATATTATTGTTATTAAACAATAATCTTGTTCAAGTTTAATGAAAATTCATGTGTACTCAATCCATCTAGATTCATTGTTATGTTACATAATTATTGGATCCCTAATACATTTTAAGGTAGTGTAGAAATCATTATGGCGATTAGTGCAGCTGATGGCCTTGAGAGTGAGTGACAGCGGTTGACCTTACTCTGACCTTGCTTTCCGGGGATAAACCGTGAGAATAGAAGGCCCTGTTCCGGGTTAAGGATACTAAGTAACTCAGTCAGTTAGAAGTTAGAAGCAGAGCTAGCAAGATGTAAGGATCTGCGCGCATTGTCTGGTTTGCGGATTTATAAATAAAGTAACATCAACGTAAATCGAAGTCTTGTGTTTATTACCTAAAAACTAACAATGACACAGGGCTTCTGATAAGGAGTGATCCCTAACAGAAACCAGACCCGAAGTCTCCAAGAAACACCACGACAAGACCAGACCAAGATGTAAGATGTTAGAAGATAGAACCAAAGCCAGCCAGAAGAATAGATGACCAAGATATAGAAGAAGTAAAGAAGTAAAGAAAGGGTATACGACATTATGATGATTTGGTACTGTGAAAACGTCAGTACGTAACAGTTAGGCCAAAGGCTCTGTTGCATAGGGCCAAAGTCGAGTTGTAGTAGTAGTCGTTAGCAGTAGTAGTCGTCGTTAGCTCGAAGTCGTATAGTCAAAAGTAGGTAATTTTTACCTTTAATTGATAAAATTCCTGGCATAAAATTGTGCGTGCGTATTATCTGAAATGAACTTACGCACGGACACATTCAAAATGGCTACCGTCTTGTTTCAAAGTGAAAGTCCTAGCATAAAATTATCTGAAATAAAATTAATTGTTATTAAGAACACATTTTATGATATTTTTGTGTTAAAGCATGCAGTTGTATTGTTTTCGAAAAAGTTTCTAAGATTTGTTTATTTCGCACGGAGACTATCAAAATAGCTACCGGCTTAGTTCAAAGTCAACGTCAATGGATGTTAATTGCCTTATTGGCTTAGAATTTTGACAACTAAAGGTTAAAATTACCCAAATGGGGTTGTTTTTTTCTTCTTTCTAGACTCGTGGGTCCTTTTTCAGGGTGAAGGAGAGAGAGAGAGAGAGAGAGAGAGAGAGAGAGAGAGAGAGAGAGCTGTTCTATCTTAAATCAAGTTCATGCGCGCTGTTCATTGATACCCTAGATATGTCACAATGGAGCCCCCCCAACAAACGCGTCCAACCCTTCACGGGACCGGCGAAAAAGAAGCCGAATTTTCTTTACTTCCGTTTGCGGTCCCGAGGGTGGGGGAAGGTCGCATCCGCTTCCGCTCAAAATCTTCAGTTTTTATTTTTAAATATAGTTCCGGGGTCATTGATCGGTCAATGACTGGCCCCCGTTGAGTGTTTACCCTTCCTCTTTTTGTTCTTCTTTTTCTCTTTCTTCAGAAATCCGATTACCGTTTTCTTTTCAATCCCCAAATTTCCTGTAGACCATAAAAAGCTACAGCTCAATAAACATCCCTCCGCAAGAGCTAGCTTAATTGCCACTTTTAAATTAGTATGTCGTATGTTGGTTGGAGGTAATTTTTATGTGAAACGTAACATCAAAGACACCAGCAAATTAGTACAAGTAATAACAAAGAAGTTTGAGTCGTAACTAAATCGTCCTTTACATATGTATTATAATTTGTATCAAATGAACAACAAGTTAGAAAGATGTGGTTTGGTTTTCCTGCTTTACAACGTCTTATTATCTTACTTGTATTTTTGTTCACCCGGTTCGAGGAGGATCGTATTCGTGACTGCTCACTTAGCTTGACAATGCCTTTCTGCTTGGTTCCGCTGCTATCAACCGCTTCTCTCCCTTCTTCTCGGCATATCCGTGAGCGCGAGTTTTGAATTTGGCGTCGGTCAGTCTGGTTTTGTCTATATTTAGAATACGATACTGTTTCTTTGTTTCTCAAACCTGCCCTAGAATGTTGACAACTAATGGTGAAAATTACCCAAAAGGGGTTGTTTTTATTCTTTCTAGGCTCGTGGGTCCTTTTTCAGGGAGAAGGAGAGAGAGAGAGAGAGAGAGAGAGAGAGAGAATGAGGTCGAGCTGTTCTATCTTAAATCAAGTTCATGCGCACTGTTCGTTGCTACCCTTTTTTGTTCGTGAGCAAGATTTTGAATTTGGGGTCGGTCAGTCTGGTTTTGTCTATATTTAGAATACGATACTGTTTCTTTGTTTCTCAAACCTGCCCTAACAAAAAACACACAGCTTATGAACCATTACAAATATGGCATATAGGGAAGCCATTGTTGCGATTACATCTCGTATAATAGGAGGCATGAAAGGTAATTACCTCCCGTGTCTACCAATAGTTACTAGGTGGCGTGGTCAACGCAACATATACAGGAGACTTAGAGAAGTCAAACCTCTTTCTCACTCTTCCTGCCTCGACAAAATTAACAACGCACGTGTTGCGTTCCTGTCCATGGACAACGGGCTATGAGCCTCTACCCCCCCCCCCCCCAACAAAAACTTGTCTCACACTATAACATGCTTAACATGTAAGTTTTCATATTCTTATTCAGTACCAGTTGTAGAGTAGCTAGCACCCCTTCAGCACTCTAGCAGATGGCCAGGCACATAATCTTAAATAGTCTATGATTAAGGACTTCAACTGGTTGATTAATAAGCTGATTAATATTTGAACTTGCACTAATCTTACTATGTTTGGCTATTCCGCATTTGCCCCTCCTCTATTTCTTATAAGCTGTCTTGTTAATTGTTTTGTAACTTATTGTTTTTTTTTCTGTATCCGTTAGCACATGATACTGGTATTGAATAAATATAATCAAAATAAATAAATAATCGTGGTGTAATGGTTAGAAAGCTAGTCTTGCAGATCCATTACTAATGAATAGTGTTCGATCTGCGCTTGTTGCCTCATTCTTGTGACCTAATGTCACATCCTGCCCGTGACGATGGGTAAGGTAGATAAAATGACAATTTCACAAATCTACAGATTTGACAAAATAAAAATGATAAATACCTGACATTAATTGAATGCACAGAGAGAACAGAAAACATTTTTATAAAAAGACAACAAGAAAAATAATATTTCTCGGAATCCATTTGGACACATGGCCTAGTGGATAAAGGAGTTAGGTTAATACTGTTCTAAATGACAGTTATCTCTAGACTTCAGGTTCAATCCTGGTCAGGGCAGCAGTAACATAGAATAATAATTAATACAGCTTAACACCTGTACATCAACTATGGTTAGCGGAATGAGAACAGGATAGCCCCGTGGACTGAATAAAGGGTTAGGTTCAAAGTCCGTGATGGCCCCAATTACAACAAGGTTACCGATTACGACAAAAAGGTTCCCGAGTCCGAGAAGAAATACCTCAAGACGGCATGAGAGCACATCGGCCGAAATATTGTACAGATAACAATGAAGATGAGGACAATAGTCCAAATAATACTAAGAAAAATAATATTCATTCCTCGCTTTACAGAGTAGTCCGAAAGTCTTGTCACCCCTACTTAATGTTTTAATTGCGTGATATTTTTGTTTTAATAATATAATCATCATCATATCATCATCATGTTGCGCATGCAGCACGGTATCATGACAATCGTTCGCCATCCTTCCCTATCATTCATTGCACCTGGGAGCTCCTCTGCGGAGCAGCCAGCATCTTCACATAGCTGGTCAATGTAGGTCCTTTCGGGGCGCCCCACACTTCAAATCATCCAGAAATAAGTAAAATTGTCACCTACCCCCTTCAATTTTTCTGAAATTTTTTCCAGGTATGGACTATGTTAACATTAGACAATCCCCAAAATTGGAGCTTCTAATTCAAAAAATTGGTGGAGTTATGTCGACTTTTAGCTCTCTAAATTTGGTGGGCTTGGCGAAAAGTGGCAACTTTTTGTAATCTATTTGTGTCTGTAAGATAAGTTCTAGAGCTTCCCTACTCCTAAAAATTGCTTTATAAAAGCATTTCTGCCCAAGGAATCCAAGCTAATAGTTATGATAGTTTGGTAAAAATAATGTTCAATAAATGTGAAATAATACTAGAAAAAATTAGTTAAAACTGATTGGTTTTAAGACTTTATTCATAACATTTTTGGATTCCTTGGTCAAAAGTGCTTTTATAATCCAATTTTTTGTTGTAGGAAAGCTCTAGAATTCATTTTACAGATAAAAATAGGTTACAAAAATTCACCATTTTTGACATAACTCTGCCAATTTCTGGAATTGGAAGCTCAAATGTTGGCAATTGCTAACTTTAATATATTCCACACTTGAAAAATTGAAGGGGGTGGGTGAAATGGCCTGCATGATTTGACATGGAATTACCCATAAGTTATTTTTATCTTTATTTCAGTAATAAAAATATATGACAAACTCTCGACTTTATAGTCAGTAATTACACAATACAAACTTTCGCCTGGAGACAAATAAAGACCAAATCATATGCACCTGAAAAAATCGGTTGATACTATTAAAATGGCCAAAAGAAAACAAATACTGCAAGATCTGTCTAAGTTAACTATACCAAAATGCGCAATACAATAAATAAAGCCAATAAATAATAAAGTTTAATGGGTCAGATAATATCTACCTAGGTTTCTCCTAACGGATCATCAAGATAATTCTGACTTTATTATTTATATTTATCATAAATTATTTCAATTCTAAAAAATTACTTCAAAATTAATTTATAGAATTTTGTGATGTATTATATAATTAATTTAACCCCTACAAAGTATGTATGGATCAACAAGACTTTCGGACCACCCTCTACCTTATAGATATTAATTACACACACACACACACACACACACACATGTGAACATGTGAAGTTCCAATTTTGGAGCTCTGGGGAGAGTGGAGTACCCCTTCATCACTATTATTCCACTGTGGCCCTAACTTAGGCTGGACAGGCTATCATAGAAGCCCCATCCGCTCAATCGGCTGGCCATGTCAAGACATAGCACCTATATGATTGTCCCAACTCTATTGCCAAAATGGCAAGTTCCAACCCTCTTATATATATGCTAGAAGGTGGTGGCTGAGGGTCTTAATGTCCTGGGTATGACGTTAAACTCTATCTGATTAGTGAAGTTCCAATTCTGGAACTCTGGGAAGTGGGTAGTACTCCTTCATCACCATTACTCCCAGGCCCACTCTGACTCAGAGTGGTAGTACTTGTTAGGTTCGCATCTATGGGTTAAATACGAAAAAATGAGTTTTTAAAAAATTGCATACCCATCAAGAATGAATAAAACAAAACGTATTTGGCATAAAAGAACCCAACAAGGGTTGACGTGCCGAAAAATCTAACCAGCCAACCGACTGTTAAACCTCTTAGGAATTGGCCTTGTGTCGCACCCTGTATTTACGGAGGGGCTGGGTAAATGCATACCCTAAATCTTATTCCATGTAGACATTTAATACGTTGGTGTTTGTAGCCTTTGATACACTTGGCTGATAGTTGAATAAAAACAGAATTAATGCATATGCGTGTGTGTTAGTGTGCGTATGTATGTGTACACGTGTGCGTGTGCACCTGTGCTATCATTCTATCCCGATGTAGATTATAGGGTCTCGAAATTAACCATATTCTTTTAAAAAATTACCCACGAGGGTTTAGAATGTTCCGGCATCGTAGCGGCATAGGTTCATATTCTTCATTCTTAATGGCCTTTGCTCTGACCCCCAAGCAGCAATCGTAGATTGTCAAGGCTTATCTATATCCCAAGACCCATTTCCATCACTGGTTATGAGGTTTAATACTACAGAGTATAATAAATTTATCTTAGCTTCGCTAGGGACACAGATCTCGATGCAAGTCACTCAACCCTCAATCTTTACTTGGTTTTATGAAATCTCTATCAAATACGATTTAGATGCAAAAATATTTAGCAGTGGTGGAAATGGGGAGAATATGAATGTGAAACATGTATCTACTTCTCAATTTACCCAATCCGTTCGTCACGGGCAGGATGTGACACAAGGATCACATGTAATAGAAATAGTTACTTGAAACTTATGTATTTATACTTATGTATAAGTAAATAAAGTCATCGGGGTGGCCTAAAGTCGGTATCAGCCAGTCAGCGAGGGAGTATATCCCCTTTTCAATAGCGCTAGACGAAGGAGTTTGTTTTTAGCATCTGAGGTGGAGCGCAACACCTACCATCAGCTCCTTACTTTACCGCACAGATCCTTGTGCTACTCAAGCGCTAATATCCTTGGAAAAGGTATGAATCCACATATTCTCCCTCCAGTTATGGGTAAATAATTGGGCAGACTGGGTTCTTTAACCTTGGATAGGTGACCAGTCTAGGAGAAGGAAAACTCTGAATTTAAACCTGTTAAACTCCGCTTAAGAAATTGACCTTGTGTGCGTCCTGCTCGTGCGGAGGTTGGTAGATAAATAAAAATAAAAAAAAAATAAAAATATATAATATATATATATATATATATATATATATATATTAGTCATCCACAGACAAGTGTTTCGAAGTGTACTTCTCATCAGTGCGGCTCGACTTTTTAATAGCTACCTCTAGCCAGGATCGAAGCCCGACAGTATTTTCGTCTGCCAAGCTCCTTACCCTTGCGGCTATCAGCGGCTGTCAATCAATTAATTGCTACATGCCTATGGGGAATGTTTTTACATATATATATACTTATGTGCAAATTATTTGCATTATATAGGAATACTTGATAGCTTATAACTGTGTACACTGTATTTATGCTATGTAGGATACTTGATAAACTGTGTACAAACAAAACGGATTTTTGAAAAAAAAAAAAAAAACTACAAACGATCAAATGACAACAAGCCTCTGAACGAGACGTCTGAATTTTATTATGATTTTCAACAGGTTTGAATTCACAGTTTTTATTCTCCTAGACCGGTTCCATACTGAAGCTAAAAAGCTGCCCCACTATTTGCATATAGCTGGAAGGAGAATAGTTGGATCTATACCAAGGGTACCAATGCGAAGTGAAATGCAAACAGCCTCGTCTAAGATTTGAACTTGGGTCGCCATGTCCATTTCGTACGACGATAACCATCTTACAACGTTCGCCTCTACACACACACACACACACACACACACATATATATATATATATATATATATATATATATACATGTGTGTGTGTGTGTGTGTGTGTGTGTGTGCACATATATATATATACATGTATGTGTGTGGGGTTGAAAGCGGCATGTAGTGAAACTTTTGGGATATTTTAAGTGGGAAGAGGCGAAGTTTATGGTGAACTCGCAGAAGGCTCTCTAGGAGCAGGAGGCCCCCAAATGCGTTTCATAGACCATGTGAAGAAGAATCTGAAAAAATGTGCCATTACACCTTCAACAAGACAGGTTTGGCGAGACACGTGCGGCTCAATATCGAGATTAACAGGGCTGCAGAGCGGCGACATCTTCGTCGTCATGTACCACAGAATGTAGATGGAAATTTCCCTTGCAATGGGTTTAACCGAATCTGCAAGTCCAGAATTGCACTAATTAGCCACCTGAGGGTCCAAACGGATGAACAACATAGAATGATGTCATCGTCGTCTGCAACGGACTTCTAAAATGAGTGTGTGTGTGTGTGTGTGTGTGTGTGTGTGTGTGTGTGTAATTAATATCTCTGATGTAAAATGAAATAAAAAGATAAATACAACTCAGTAATTATCTCCCTTCTACCATGGGCAGATGTGACACAAGGTCATTTTTGAGAGCCCTCATGTGTAACGTTAAAGAGCTCATGTATTTCCTTCTATTTACCCTGGATCGAGAATAGTTGAATGCATACTTTTATCGCATGGTTGAGGGTAGTTATAAGAATTGATTGATCCCCGTCTGGTATCCGTGCCGGATGGTTTGTGCCACATAATTGATAGCTCTATTTTAGGGAAGGGGGTCTCATCCCCGAGGCAGCACCTGTCCCGCATGAAAGAAAAATAAATGATTGATTTTATAAATCTGGGCAGTCCAAATACAGGAAAACAAATTATAAAATCATTCAAGCGGTAAATGACACAAAATGAATTTATTAACATGTCTACAATTAGAGATTCTTTTCTTTTGTTCAGCAATTTACTATTTTCGGTATGTTCCAGGATATATGATTTCTATTCTAGGTATAATCAGTGGTTGTTATCAACCCCTTTATAGGCTGGGGCTATTTTCAGAATATTCTATTTCATTATGGGGGATTTGCCTTTTTCTTCTCTTATCTGCTTCATATGTATTTACCTGACCCCTTCACATTAACTGTAACAGTGGGGGTGCGGTGTACCCATAACTGTAAACATTGACATATAAATTAACTCTCTTCTCTTGGCAGCCTTCCGTCAACAAGAGACGATGGAGTAGTGTCAAAGTGTTTTTGTTTCTTTTTTTTAACTACATAGCCTGGGCGGGTTCATATGGAGGATAAGCTGTTGCCCATGCAGCAAATCCCCCCCTCTCCATACTGCTGCTGTGATCCAAAGGAAAGGTAAGGAACCAATGCAGTTTGGCAACGGTAGTGTCGCAGGAGTTGATGGGTAGCACTGTATTTCAGCATCACACCAGCTCAGGGACTCCGGTTCCTGATTTAAAATAAAATTATAAAATAAAATAGAATAAACTTCAAATAAATTAACACGGAAAAGGTTTTAGCAAGAATTATGTGTTAGATGAGAATGGAAAAGTTTAAAGATGAATAATCTGGAGCTTTTGCTCTCGGCAGTTTTGGCTTGAGGTAAATAAAAATCTCACGAGAAAAATAAGTGGTCTTGTGTCATTACTCAAAACATGGCATCAGGCAAGATGCACCACCCCCACCCCCAGCACCTCAAGTTGGTTTCCAGACTCCAAGCAGCAAGGAATTGCCAATCAACTCCAGCATCAACTTAGCAAGTAAGATTCGAACCTCTCCGATTTAGTACCGGTCAAGAGATAAGTATACAATTAAATAAATTATGCATCAACACACCATCATTCCATTCGAAATTAGAGCTGTAACGTAACCAACGTTGACACGTCATCTCTTTATTCCGATAGGAGAGCGTAACGTAACATAACAGGTTTGAATTCAGAGTTTTCCTTCTCCTAGACTGGTTGTCATACCAAGGTTAAACAGCCCAGTCTACCTTACTATTCACCCATCGCTGGCGGGAGAATAGTTGGATACATTTTCTTTTTTGTTGAAGCGCCCGTTGTGTAATTTTATAGTCGTAGAAAATTGCCCCGGCGACACGAGTTCAAATCTTGAACGAGGCTAGTAGCATTTCACATAGCGCTAATACCCACGGGAAATTTATAAATCCAACTATTCTTCCGCCAGCTAAGTGTAAACAGTAGGGCTGACAGGGCTCTTTAAGCTTAATATAGCAACTTGTCTAGGAAGAGCTCTACCGACTGATCTTCTGGAGAGAAAGACGAAAAAAGTGTTATCTAAACTGTGATGGAAATCCTTTCAAAATGAAATGAGGGATGAGAAGGTATTAGAGAAAAGGATGTTCATCTTCCGTTAGCAGCGTTTTTTATTTTTGCTTTTTGTTTTTTTGTTTTTTCTTAAGATGACGTAATTGGTAATCGAAAGAATATTTGAAATGTAACGCATTTTCCTAAATACATATATTATGTAAATTATAAGAAGAGAAGAAAGTATGAAAATATCATTTATAAAAGATAAAGAAAGAAAATAGAGAAAGAAGTAAAAAAAAAAAATCTATATATTATACTCGTGCTCCTTAAAAGTACGACCGTTATCATCTTGCAACAACTTCTGATTAAAAATGTGATCGTCCAAATCGTCCAAGACGAAATGCAAATTCTGATTTCTAAATAGTGTCACCTCAACTAAATAATGGACCATTCCGTTTTCATTATAAAGAAAGGGAAGAAAAATGACATGTTACACAGGAAAGTATGATAAGAAAGAAGGAAAAAAATAAATAAAGAGTGTAGGGGAAGATATAGAGAGGGGTGAGCACGCGGAAGCGATAACGCTATTCTCTTTCATTTGAACATAATGAAAAGATGAAAAGGAGAAAAGAAAGAAAAAGAGTGAAAGAGACTTAAATCAATAATATTATACTTTTTACATATTGAACTATTTCACAATAGCCCTAAAGTAGACATATCAAACATTATAATAAATGAATTATCATACTATGGTATACCCACAGGTCCTGCTATTTATATATATATTTACCAACCCCTCCGCACGAGCAGGACGCGACAGAAGGTCAATTTCTTAAGCGGAGTTTAACAGGTTTGAATTCAGAGTTTTCCTTCTCCTAGACTGGTTACCTAGCCATGGTTAAAGAGCCCAGTCTGCCGTGCTTTTTACCTATAGCTGGAGGGAGAGTAGGATTCATACCTTTCCCAATGGTATTAGCGCTAAGTGAAATGCAATTACCACCTCCAGGATTTGAACTCGGGGCGACGAGTCCATTTCCCATGACTTTAACCACTGCACCACTCGCTTCCGGCTATTTATAACATATTACAGCACTTCATTTATTATATTCTATTTTATATATTATATATCTTTATCTTTTTGGAATACATTATTTTTTTTCTATTTTCTGCGTACCGTCGGATTTTTATTTCCATATTTTCGCACCCATATATAGATATATGTAAGAATTTGATGCCAATAGAAAGAGGTATGATAATAAATTTAAGGTGGGAATCTTTAAAATACAAATTAACCGTTACGAACAATTTTATTTCCTGTAAGTAAACAAGTTTATGGTTAAGAGATGTAATGAGAGCGGATACACATAAATATTTTGTGTTGAATGAGGAGAGATATTTTAATCAGCTGAGGATCGACATACAGGCAGGAAACTTTTAATAATGATTAATTTCCATTTTCAAAATACATATATGTATATATTCAGTGTTATATCTGTCTATCTCTACCCCCTCTCTATCTCTCTCTCTATAATATATATATATATATATATAGAGAGAGAGAGAGAGAGACAGACAGACAGACAGAGACAGAAACAGAGCGAAAGAGACAGAGACAGAAAGAGAGAGGGGGTAGAAAGATGGATTGATAGACAGATATAACACTGAATATATACATACATGTATAAAACTATATATATATGGTGTTTTAACTATATATATATATATATATATATATATATATATATATATATATATATATATATAACACTGAATGAAATATATAAATATATATATATATATATATATATATATATATATATATATAGGTTAAATTATTATTATTGTTGGAGAATTGATTATAGAGGGCTCAATTACTTATGTAAGAGCTTTATTTATTTATTTATTTATATATAAAATAATATATATATATATATATATATATATATATATATATATATATATATATATTATAACACTGAATGTATAATGTGTGTATATATATACATATATACATATGACACAGACTATATATATATATATATATATATATATATATATATATATATATATATATATATATATATATATATATATATATATATATATATATATATATATATAATATATATATATACATAAACGTATGTAACACTGAATGTTTACACACACACACACACACACACACACACACACATATATATATATATATATATATATATATATATATATATATATATATATATATAAAGAGAGAGAGGGGGCGAAGATGGATAGATAGATAGATAGATAGATAGATATTACACTGAATGTTGGCAACATCTAGATGAGCAGAATACGTAAAAATTCCGTTATGCGCAAATGTAAACATCTGGCAGCCATTTAAGAGATTCTATCGAGTCAAATTATTTATATGTGCCCATCAAATCCGTCAAATATGGGACGTAAAAGTGATTTAACTGCTACCGAGAAATGAACAATCATTTCCGTATTAGCTAAAAGCAAAACAACCTCGGAAATATCTAGAATGATTGACAGATACAACCAAACGGTTCAAAACTTCATTGTAGCTCTTATTGCCGTTTATAAGAGGGAAGTTAAAGGTTTGTCAAGGACAGTACTCTGCCGTACCATTTCTCGTATCTAGGGAAACGCAGTGGAAAATCTGCCCCTTGAAAGTATAAAACAGGGGTTGGCAAACCTTGTACCCCGGTCAAATTCACGACAAACCGTTTTATGTTCATCACTTTTAAAAAAAAACCTTTATTCCCTCTTATTTCTGTTCCTCCTTTTCTAATAGTAGTCCTCGCAAAACTCAGGACCTTCACCATCTCGCTACACATCTTCTATCATCTATCTCTGCTACCTGGGCTGATTGGGTTGAGTTGGGTATATATATATATACCAACCCCTCCGCACGAGCAGGATATGACACAAGGTCAATTTCTTAAGCGGAGTTCAACAGGTTTGAATTCAGTTTTACTTCTCTTAGACTGTTGCCTAACCCAAGAGCCCAGTCTACCCTACTATTTACCCATAGCTGGAGGGAGTAGGATTCATACCTTTCCCAAGGATATTAGCGCTAAGTGAAATGCAGTTACGACATCCAGGATTTGAACTCGAGGCGACGAGTCCATTTCCCATGACTTTAACCATTACACCACGCACTTCCTACATAGAGGTATTACATATGTATTACATAGGGACACGGGGCCATGTATGTGAGACAATGGTGGGCCACATCGATCACCATAGTTCTTGTAGCATACAGTAATGATTTATTGCGTGGGGTGGGGGTCAAGCAGCATGATTGTAACATTGTATAAGTCTTATACACCAGATTTATTCATCGGCTTTATTACAGATTTTGCTTTATTCATTACCACATTTTAATAATCAAGATTATATGATCTTGCAATAGCTATGAGAGGAATAACAATTCTTTCCTAAGAAATAGTACGTGACTTGGTGTTTATGACTTCTATGTACGGTACGTTTGTATAGCTAAGCCACCTTCAGTTTCCTTTGCGGTTTGGCTTAATATATGTTTCTTAGGGACTGCGGGCCAGATTTTGGATTGCGGCCGGATCTGGCCCGCAGACCGTAGGTTACGGATCCCTGATATAAAACTTATGAATTCGTTGGTTACGTAGTATTTTCTTCTACCTCGCTATTAATGTGATACGCTGGGTTTGCAGTTAAAAGTAATTTTATATTATATCCATACAAAGTAATGAAACAACTGGAATTTATAAAACTGGAATTCTATACTGATTATTCCGAGATGTATTCATAACATATAACATGTATAACATATATATATTTACCAACCCCTCCGCACGAGCAGGATGCAACACAAGGTCAATTTCTTAAGCGGAGTTTAACAGGTTTGAATTCAGAGTTTTCCTTCTTGACTGGTTACCTAGCCATGATTAAAGAGTCCAGCCTGCCCTGCTATTTACCCATAGCTGGAGGGAGAATTGGATTCATACCTTTCCCAAGGGTATTAGCACCATGTGAAATTCCAACAGCTTCGTCGAGGAATTGAACTCGCGTTGACGAGTCCATTTCCTACGACTCTAACCATTAGACCACGCGCCTCCATAACCCATGTATAACATATAATCAGAGAAACAAAATAATTGAATACATATCTTTGGAATATTTTTAAAAAATTACAACTTCGTTAATAATTTGACACGGGTTGTATACATATATAACGGTACCTTGACTTGCAAGTGCTCCGACTTACGAGTACCTCCGAGTTACGAGCGGTCACTTAGTCGATTTTTTGCTTTGTGTTGAGAGTTATAATTTGAGGTTGGATCGTGCTTCAAATACGCATATGTTAATAAGTTCACAAATAAAAACATTTATGTTTCCAAATTTGTTATGCAAAAGAAAAAATATTATATATAAAAAGATAAACATTAAAACGTATTACAGCACATAAGTAGAGAGTTCGGTTAGAAACAACAAGGTCTCTAGTTCGATACCGGCCCTCGCCAACTCAACGTATGAGTAGCACAGGGATCTGTGCGGTAAAGTAAAAAGCTGATGGTAGGCGTGGCGCTCCAACTCAGATGCAAAAACAATCTCCTTGGTCTAGCGCTAGTGAAAAGGGTATAGACTCCTTCGATGATTGGCTGATACCGACTTTAGGTCACCTCGACGACTTTTTACTTACAGCACATAATTCATTACATTCTATTTTATTATGTTTTTTTATAAAATACAGTTATATTTATCTTTATATATATATATATTATATATTTATTAAAAAAATAACAAAAAATGTGGGTGTTTTTGTAGGTGGTGGGGGCTGAAATTGATTAATGACACTTCAGTTTTATTTCAATGGGGAAATTTATTTGATATACGAGAAAATTGAACAATGGAAATAAATCTGACGGTACATGGGTATGAAAATATGAAAAAAAAACAAAAAAAAAAAAACCAACAAAAAAAAAACAAACAAATATTCAGAGAATATATTTATTTATAAATGATAGTATGCCAACGTTTTACGTTTCCGTTTTTTATTAAGCCATCTTGAGGGTGATGTTAAGAAGGGTGATGTTAAGAAGCGATGCTTTATCCAAAAGTTATTTTCAAAACATCACACTGAACATGATTTGATAAAAACCGAAACGTTAAACGTTGGCATACATCCTCTAAATATTTGTTTTTTTCTTTGAAATAATTTTACACACACACACACACACACACACACATACATATATATATATATATATATATATATATATTATATATATATATGGGTGAGATTATGTGCTTAATTAAAGTCATACCTAATTTGTCAATTAATTAATTATAATTTAATGAATTAGGCGTGCATATTGGTTTTAAACCAATATGCACGCCTAAAGCGTAAACAAATTGAGAAAAAGTTAATTTCTGTATGTACATTTCAGCCCATTGGGCCTCATCAGCAGAGCTATAGACAGGACAGTGCTTTGCGCGTGATTCGAACCCTACCTGTCAGGTGGACACTCAAACCATTACACTAGCTAGCTTCTACAGAATTTCACGTTTATTTTAAACTGATGTGTATATCGCACTTTTTCGGGTGACTTATAGCATCGGCTATCGCCATTTCAAACACATTGTTTGTCCACTTCATATATATATATATATATATATATATATATATATATATGTGTGTGTGTGTGTGTGTGTGTGTATGTTTGTCTGTGTGCGCGCGTGTGTGTCTGTGTGTGGTCATAATGTTTCTATCTATTTGAAATATTTTTTGTATGTCCCTAACATCACTTGATATTTTGATGCAGCAGACAATCCCAGTTGGATTGCTTCCTACGGGGCATATGACATTAAACCGACCTTGTATATCATTCCGACACCATTGAGTGGGTGTTGAATAAATATTACAGACACATATATATTAGTTATTGATCATTCATTCTATTCAAATATCTAGGTCTAACTTTCAACGGTTTGACCAGAATAATGAACAACTTCGAATGTATAATAAGTTATGAATTAATCTCTATTGGTCGTTTTATTGTGAGAGCTGAATAAAATATGCATGCATACTTTTAATAAACTAGCGGGGATACCTGGCGTTGCTCGGGAGCAATAACGTCTTTTTTTTCTTTTCTTTTTCAATGTTGAAATTCATCTTCTTGATATTCAATGTGAGGCCATTGTAAAGATTTGGGGATCTAGATTTCTCGAGAGTGTGACATGAGGAGCTCCCTTTTTCAGAAATTGAATGAATGATTTATTTTTTGTGGGAGAACAAAAATATGGAATTTTCTTTACCTCAATTTTGCCGATACACACACACACACACATACACACACACAGAGACACACAGAGACACACACACACACATATATATATATATATATATATATATATATATATATATATAGTATACCAAACTTATTGGTAAATCCTCGCGGCGAGAAAAAAAAACAGCAAATAGTTTGATTGTAAAAATATACTACCAAACATCAACCGGGGAGAACAAAAATTTTTGGAAAAAAGAAAAGACCAAGATAATCATACCAACCAAAAATAATCTATTGCTACAATTCGTACAAAAATATTCCTATACCAGATAATAGACTCATTAGATTTACCTATTATGGTAGAGGCGTGTAAGTATCATTTGACAAGGTTAATTTCGCAGGGGTTGTTAGCTGTGTACTGTGGCCAAGGCGGTATGGTGTTTGACTATGCCTGCTGAGGTCCCAGTTTCGATTTCTATCGGAGGGAAGTCGTTAGTATATATCGCTGATGAGACTTAATAAAGTCGAAACAGTCTGTCCGATATTCTACACACCGAGCGATCCTTTGCCGGGATTACACTCGTCAAGTTCATTTTCTATAAGAAAAAGTATCGAATTTCATGCGATACATGCATTGTAAGTGCCTTCAAGTAAAAATTTAATATATAATATATATATTGTAAATTACGTTATACTATTTTTTTTGTTATGTGTCTTATGCAATTCATAAACTAATGCCCTCGTGAATGGCATGAATCTATCTGTTCTCTCTCCAATTATGGGTAAATACTAGGGGAGACGTTTTTGTTTGTTAGCCTTGGTTAGGTAACCAGTCTAGGAGAAGGAAAGTTCAAACACGTTTTCTCCGTTTAGAAATGACCATGTCTCACATCCTTTCCGTGGCGCAGGGGTTGGCTAGATACATACAACGCGGCATATTCTTCATCACAGGCGAAACAAAAATCCAATGGTTAAATCGAACTTAACGGACCTAAATTTCACCATCATATGTCACCTCGTCGAAAGAAAAAAATACCAAAAATCAAGGAATTAACCGAATTTAATGAAATTTTAGTGTTGATATATTAATTAATAAAAGATATAATGCACCAGTTATTTTATTTAAAACTTTTTAAATTTTTCAGGTCAGTTAAATTTGAACCACGTATCTTTGAGGCGTAATACAGATTCTCAAAGAAATGTGGTTCAAAGTTAACTGTCCTGAAAAAATGTAAAAGTTATATCTTTTATTCATTAAATTCGGTTAATTCCTTGATTTTTTTTTCTTTCGTCGGGGTGACAGACGATGGTGGAATTTAGGTCCGTTAAGTTCGATTTACCAGTCCAATAATGCTGATTGTAAAAAAAAATTTTAGCTGAAAACTTGTTCTATCTGACATTCTTATTTTCCCTACCTGGTGTTGCTCGGGAGAAATAACTTCATCTTGGGCTTCATTACAACGTTGAAATTCAATAATAACATGTTGATTCATCTTCTTGATAATCAATCTGATGCCATTGTAAAAACTTAGGGGTCAAGATTTCTCAAGGGTATGACCTGGAGAGCTCGCTTTTTCAAAATTGAATAAATATTTTAGTTTTTGTGGTAGAACAAAAATATGGAATTTTTAATCTCAATTTTACCAATATCACTTTTTTTATTTGTCTAAATTTTTAGATGAGTCTTAATAATTTGTATTATCTAGATTTTTCGAACTATTATACTCATCTTTATTGTTATATACACAAAGTTTCCGCCGATTTGCCCTCCGGCCTTCTTCAGGTGTTTCTTGTCGAACTCGGGAACTTCTTGGAGAGCCTTTACGGAACTTCGAACTGAACCCTTTATTTAACCGCCCTGTCGGCTGGGGCGTTAGAATGTACCGACTGCACCTCTGCAGAGGGGTAAGACTCCCCCAATGGGGCCACCTCTTGGCCGTGGGTGGCGACCCGTGATGCTTAAGGATAGAGCCCAGGTGGATGAGCAGTTCATGATATAGACGGGCGGTCTCCGATCAATTGGCTGGTCACGTTTGCTATTGTGGCAAGTCATAGTCTACAGAATGCTGTCAAACTCTTACCTGCTAAATATGAATTGTATTATCCATTAAGAATTGATTTATTTCAAACTTTATCGGCATTAAATGACCCACTGAGGTTGATATGCCGTAAAACAAAACAAACCAAACCTTTATTTAATCCATTGAGGTAGATTGTTCTCATTCCATTAACCATAACAGGGTACAGGTGTTCAGCTACTTTAAGTATTCTATGTTATTTTCGCCTGTAACCAGGATTGAACCTGCAACCCCAGAGGATTGTTACTTACTACTGTATTAACCCAACCCTTATACCCATTGCGCCATGTATTGAAGGTTCACGATTTCGACATGAAGGCATCCGAGTTCGACTAGAAAGTTTCCAAGTTTGACAAGAAGGATCTTGAGTTCGACAAGAAACACCTGAAGAAGGCCGAAGCGCATATCGGCCCAAATGTTGTGTGTATAAGAATAAAGGTGAGAAAAATAACCCGAAAAATGGAAATAATACAAATCCTGTTTGTTTGTTTTTTTTATTTTTGGTTTTGGTTTTCGTTGTTTTTTTTTTACCACACCTGCGCTTTAAAGGCGTCTGCAAGAAGGATATGAAGACATTCCACATCAACCCCAACACATGGGAGGCTGGTGCAGAAAACCGAGTGGCCTGTCGCCTCATTGTCAAACAAGAGACGAAAAGAAGTTAAAAAGAGAGGAAAGAAAAGAGAGTCAGAAGAAAGGAGAGACAACAGCAACTCCAGCAAGCATCACTGTTTGTTTAGAGTCACTGCAGCAGAGATTGCCATTCAGAAATTGGCCTGTTTAGCCACTCGCGTTGATGCAGTTTAAAAAATTGTAGACACTATGCCATCGTCTTTGGCAGACGGAAGGGTGCAAACACACATATATATATATATATAATAGGTTTCTTTCTTAGAGCACTTAGGATATATAATAAAAAATATTTAGAAGAGAAATTTGATATTATTGAAAAGTCTTTTCTTAAATTGCTATACCCTTTAAACTTCATACACTGTGCTAAAAAAAAGGCATTGAAAATAGACAATAGAAAAAATAACACTACATCTCTAATAACACACAACATAACAACAATAACGATTCTGATAGGTACATCATACTTCCCAATAATCCAATCACTGATAATATGGTTAGAGTCGTGGAAAATGGACTCATCGAATCGAGTTCAATTCCTAGATGAAGCTGTTGGCATTTCACATAGCGCTAATACCTTTGGAAAGGTATGAATCCATATATTCTCCCTCCAGCTATGGGTTAAATAGTAGGGCAGACTGGGCCTTCAGCCTTGGGTAGGTAACCAGTCTAGGAGAGGGATAACTCTGAATTCAAAATTCCTGAGGTCGGTCGTTGATTGGGTTTGTGGCAACCCTTGATGCACCAATTCTTTCCTATCGACTGTGTGCCAAAAAAGTGTGGATGATCCAACACAAGCTTCACCACTATAAACAAATCACTGTGTGGATGTTCATTGTGGGTATGAACCCTCATGCGTCGAAAATATATAAAAAGATATGAAAACACCACAAAAAGCTGTTAAAGTGAAAACATTTTATAACTTAGCTGATATTGAACAATATTTCGATTTTATGAAAATTATGATAAATATATATATATATATAAGCAATATTGAGGAGGAAAAAGAATTCATTGAAATTAATACTTAGTTGCCCACCAGGAGGTAAAAGTTAATTGAGTGGTCTCAAATAACCTCTCTCGCCAGGTAGCACCTGCCTCATCGCCTAAAAGAAGTGAGTAACAGGTTTATTGCCCGGCGCCTGAGAGCCCCTGAAGAGGATTTTTTTTTTCACTGGCCACGCATGAACTTTGGTTTGTGTGTGGCTCCCCACGTAAAAAAAAATCTTTATGTCAATGCAGCCTGGTGGGAAGTCCGGTAAATAAACACTTAGTAGCAGTCCCCCCACACACACACACACACACACACACACACTGGATCTTTTATGACAGCCTTAATTCTTTTAGGCATGGATTTCACTAATTGACAGCAATATGCTTACTAGCAAGACCTGTGGATATGCCACAGTATGATAATTTAATTAACTCTCTCTCTCTCTCTCTCTCTCTCTCTCTCTCTCTCTCTCTCTCTCTCTCTCTCTCTCTCTCTCATTTTTCATTCTTTCCTTTTCATCTTTTCATTATGTTCAATTGAAATAGATTAGCGTTATCGATTCTGCACATTCACCCTCTCTCTCTCTCTCTCTCTCTCTCTATCTCTCTATATATATATATATATATATATATATATATCTATCTTTCCCTCTCTTTTATGTTCCCCTCTCTCTTTTCTTTTCTTTTCTTTCTGTCTTATTGTATTTTTTCTGTGTAGCATGTGATTTTTCTTACCTTTATTTATAATAAAAACGGAATAGTCCATTATTTAGGTGGGGTGACGACACGCATAAGAAATAAGAATTCGTCGATTAAGCAATACCAGATAATCAGGATTTATATTTTTGCATTTCATCTTGGACAAGTTTAAACGGTCTTTTAACTAAGAATTTTTAAAATAAGAATTGCGACTAAGCAATACCAGATAATAGGATTTATATATTTTGCATTTCATCTTGGACAATTTGAACGGTCTCATTTTAAGCCAGAGGGTGTTGCGGTGTAACGGTCGGAAGATTAAGATATAAAGAGTATTAAATTCTTTATTTATGTACTTATTTATTTATTTATCAGTAATTCATCTTTCCCGATTGGTAGTTAACAGATCTTCTTTATTGAATGGAGCCTTCTCATGAACCTTATCATGGACCATTATTCCTCTATAATTTTTCCATAAATTTTGAATTGATTTTACGAGGGAGAGTCAGAAGAAAATACCATTTTATTCCGCCTGTCCGCTAGGGCGTTAGAATGCACTCTGACTCTGCAGAGGGGTAAGACTCCCCCAATGGGGCACCTTCTTGGCCGTGGGTGGCGACCGTGATGCTTAAGGATAAAGCCCAGGTGGATGAGCAGTTCATGACATGCAATACTCCACTTTGGCCTATCTTGGGCTAGACGGGCGGTCGGAGAGGCCCCCTCCGATCAATCGGCTGGTCACGTCAAGCTAGAACCTATATGATTTTCCAACCCTATTGCCTTATGGCAAGCCCCAACCCTTTTTATCATATGGGTGCTAGAAGGCGGTGGCTGGGGTCTACATGTCCTGGGAATGACGTTAAACTCTATCTGATGGTGAGGTTCCAGTTTTGGAGGTTTGGGGAATGTGGAACCCTTCATCACCATTGCTCCCTGGTCCACTCTGACCTGGAGTGGTAGTACCTGTTAGGTCCCATCTATGGGTTAAATAGAAAAATGTATTTATAAAAAAATGTATTTATCCATTAAGAATTGATTTTTTCAAAACTTTATCGGCATTAAATGACCCACTGAGGTTGATATGCCGTAAAACAAACAAACAAACCATTTTATTTTTGAATGTCTGAGATGAGGCTGGATGATTAGTATTATCGTTATTATTCGACTATTGTCCTCATCTCCATTGTTATCTGTACAGTTTGGTCGATATGCCCTGCGGCCTTCTTAAGGTATTTCTTGTCGGACTCGGGAAACTTCACGGACTCGGAAACCTTCTCTTCGAACTCGGGAACCTTCTTGTCGTAAACGGAGCCTCACGTTCGTAATCGGGAGCCATCACAGAACTTTGAACTATATTCTCTCACGGGGTATCCTGTTCTCATTCCGCTAAATAGCTGGGTAGAGGAGTTAAGGCTGTGTAATTATTATTCTATGTTACTACAGCCTTGATCAGGATTGAACCTGCAATCTAGAGATAAAGGTTCCAGTGTCCGACAAGAAATACCTGAAGAAAGCGGAGGGCATATCGGCCGAAACCTTGTACAGATAACAATAAAGATGAGGACAATAGTTCGAATAATACAAATAATACTAATCGTCGGCATTAAATGAACCACCAAGGTTGATACGCCGTAAAATAAAATAAAAATAAATAGAATAAAAAAACACTAGCACCCCCACTTATATGTTTCAAGATCCCTATCTCATGCAAATAGTTTTCGAACACATCTTATCGGTAATGAAGGACTATTTGCTCGTAAATTCCTACCATAAAATAAACTGAGCCCCATTTTAATGTCCGTATTTTTGCAATAAAATGTTTTATTTTTCTTGCACGTTATGTTACAATACTAAATATATTTTTTATTTATTTTAATATCACTTCAATGTGTATATTCTAAAGCTTTTATTTGTGAGAATGCTTAGTTTTAAAGTGGGGGTTCGTTTTTTACACTTCAACTTTTTACTCGTAAATTCCTACTATAAGCCCCAAGCCTTAATTTATGCAGGAATTACGAGAAAAAGTTGAATATTACTTTTCTTTTTGTTATTCTTTTCTTTTTGGCTTTGCTACTCTAAAATAAAAACGTCAGATTTTAACCATCGTAGACGAAAAAACAAAATTACGGTCATAAAGGAGGATCCAATTTTATGGCTAAATTGTAAAACGAGCCCGCACTTTAAAACTAAACATTCTCACAAAATAACAACTTTTAGAATATGCACATTGAAATGAGTATTAAAATAAATAAAGAAAATATATTTTGTATTATAAAATAACGGGTGCAAGAAAAATAAAACATTTAATACATAAAAGACATAAAATGGGGGTTCAGTTTATTTTATGGTAGGAATTTACGAGCAAATAGTCCTTCATTACCATCTTATCTATACATAGTATGTAATATGACTCTAACGAGAACTACCACTCTAAGACTGGGTGGACCTGAGAGTAATGACTCCGAAGAAGTAACTCAACACTCCTCAGAGCTCGACTGGAGCCTCACGACCAGGTTAAGTTTAGTATCATACCAAGCACATGTTTATTCATAGGTCTGTATGACTTTATGAATGCATGCATAGGTGTATGGGGAGTGGTATTTGAATTTCTGGGTCGAGTAGGTGTGCCCAATAAGTCGGCTTCCTACCACCAATTTGTTTTTATCCCCCACCGGAGCCAAGCAAGTCTGTAACGAAATCCCCGGATGACCGCCCACCTACACAACAACTATAGGCGTTTATAAGTTTTCTCTTAAAAACATTTATGAGCAATGTCAGTCAGTTAATAGAGGCAAGTTTAGATTTAGGCCAGTCAGGTGATATATATATATATATATATATATATATATATATATATATATATATAAAAGCAATTTGGTAATTTGCTTGAAGCATTGTTAAGTATGTTATAATATATTAATATTTTGAAGGCCAGTACAATGCGTATGAAAAATAAAAATAAAAACAAAAAGATGTTATTTTTGTCTTATCGATTTCGAAGCATGAACTTCATAATCAGAGTTTATTTTCAGAAATGGATGTGCTTATGTTTTTATTTGTGTGGTTATAATTTCTCTTCTTATTTCCTTTTCCTCTCTTTTTTCTCTCTTTCTTCTTCTTCTCCTTTATGAATGAAATGGGCGAATAACGGTAATTTCTTATTTCTCTCTTTTTTTTTTTTTTTTAAAAGTCTGTGTAGAACAAATATTCCTAATATCGGCTGTCATCCGGTCAAATGTTGCAAGTATGTTGCCAGTGTGTAGTCATGTCAAAATTCAAAAAAAAAAAAATGAATAAATAAATAAAAACCGTCAATAGAAAAATTTACATACTTAGCTTTTGTTTCGCTTTCCATTTTCTTCTTTTTCTTTCTCCCTCTTTTTCTTTTTTTTTTTTTTTTGTTATTTCTTTTTTTTCCCTTTGTTCACTAATTAAAATTTTTTTTAGTAAATAAGTAAATAAACGATTATCTTAAATTATGTATTTTTGTTTTTATTTTTTCATACGCATTGTACTGGCCTTCAAAATATATATATATATATATATATATATATATATATTATATATAAGATTTTTGGATGTTTGTTTTTTGGAAGCATTGTGAATAAAATATATATTATATTTTTGCTTGTAGACAATTACAATGCATGTATCGCATAAAATTCGATACATTTAACATGTTTCGATACAATAAAAAAAGGATCGAATTTTTATGCGATACATGCATTGTAATTGCTTCAAGCAAATATATATATATATTATTATATATATAATATATATATATAAAGTTTTGTAGAAAAAAACAACAAGTTGTTTTTGTACAAAACTTTCTAAACATATTGTCGGATTTTAGAGAAGTTAAGAGAAGGGAAATAAATCCGACGGTATAAGTATAGATAAAAGGATATGAAAACACACAATGCTGTTAAAATGAAAATATTTTATAACATATTCATAGCTAATATTGAACAATATTTCGATTTATAAAAATCACCTTCAGAGCTTGTTTTTATTCCGGACTCATCGAGAGAGGAACTGAAAATAATTTGAATTCAAAACGAAAACATTGATGTTCCAAAAAGTCATGCGATCGTTTCCGGAGTAAAAACAAGCTCTGAAGATGATTTTTATAAATCGAAATATTGTTCAATTTCAGCTATGAATATGATATAAAATATTTTCATTTTAACAGCATTGTGTGTTTTATATCCTTTATATATATTATATATATATATATATTATATATATATATATATATATATATATATATATATATGTTGTATACCCTTTTCATTTCTCTTCTATTCTTCTTCTGACATCTTTTCTATCTTATGTCTTCTTCTAATATCTCTTCTAACGTCTGGACTTCTCTTGGTGGTCGGTGGCACTTAACTCATTTCTTTTTCTAGATCAGTCTTGTTACCAAAACATTCATTAATCACAAAACTGTGTTATTTTCTTAAGATTTTATTTACTTAACTATATATTTCATGTAACTAAACATCTGACTAACATAGCGCGCGTATGCAGTGTTGAGTTCCAGTTAAGGTAGGACATCCTCTCTGCCTGACGTCCAACTGAAAACTGAGGACCCAAACAGGTCCCACGTGACTTCACGTATTTCGCGGGCTTTCTGTACTATTCCATGGAAAGTCCTGCCCGTGATATGAAAAGGGCCATCCCTTTAGAAATACAGGGGATTGACAATAATCTTATGCAACCGCATAGATTATGTAACATATATATATATATATATATATATATATATATATATATATATATATCCACATGAGAAAGCACACCCAAAATGTATGAAGCTTAATTTTATTGAAAGTCATTGCTTATTGTATGTGTTAAAAAGCTACGAGGGTGAGTCAAAACGTAATGCCATTTTCTTTATTTCATGTGAAGTTTTTATAAAACTAAAGCCTACATTGAGACCCTAACAAGGCTCAGAGCAAGAATCTGACGGTAAGACCCAACTTGCGACAATGTCCTCCTTCTGCATGACAATGCTCGATCACACATAAGCATCAGGACAAGGGAGACCTTATTCGGGTGGACAACTTTACCGCATCCTCCATACTCACCAGATTCAGCGTTTTCAGACTACCATCTCATCGGGAAAGAGGGTTTGAGAGGCAAACATTATTCCAATGTCGAGGAAGTTGAATCTGCAGTAAAGATGTGGCTCAAAGAACAGTGAACAGAATTTTGCGGGGCAGGGATACATGCTCTCATTCGAAGGTGGAACCTTGCTATTGAGAGAAACGGTGACGATGTGGAGAAGTAAGGATGTGATCCACAGAGGAGCAACTTCATTTTGATGTATGAGACATGTTCCTGTGTTGGTGATTTATACCTGTACTAGACAAAATGGCATTACTTTTTTTACTCCCCCTCGTAAATGAGCAGACCATTGTGATTGAGTTTTATTCTCACTATGTGTCCTATACTTCTGGCCTGATTGGTTGATTGATTGATTTAATCCACATGTGAACCCGTTATGACTTAGTTTATGTCTAGTGGTTAGGGAATTGTGTTCATTTTACGTTAATGGCCGGGTTAGCTCAGTCGGTAGAGCGTTCGGCTAGAAACCACAACGTTCCTAGTTCGATACCGGTCCTCGTCAACTCAGCGTATGAGTAGCATAGGGATCCGTGCGGTAAAGTAAGGAGCTGATGGTAGGTGTGGTGCTCAGACGCCAAAAACAATCTCCTTGGTCTAGTGCTATTGAAAAGGGGATAGACTCCCTCGCTGACTGGCTGATACCGACTTTACTACTACTTTACTTACGTTAATATTCAAGTTTTTTACATAGTTGTTGCTTTAGAGTTGTCTGTGTTTTTTTTTTGTTTTTTTTACACCATCCCCTGGGATATGAATCATTTTTAAACAAATTTAATTGGCCCACAGATGCAACAGTCTGAGCCAGTGTGGATTGAAAGTGATAACAATAAAGTGTTACTCCACACTCCTAAGATCTCATTCATTCAGTGTTTTCTAGGCGACGCCGACACGACATACATTTCTGGTCTAGTACTTCAATTAATTCAAGCTTAATAAATAACTATCGAGACTTTTAAATAGTGATACATAGATTTTAAAGCGCGTATATCAGGGTAGGTCGATTTTAGAACTGTAACGTCTCCCGTGTGGCAAAAATTGCAAATTAACATGAAGAATTACCCACAAAAATTTTTCCTTCAAAACGTTGGCTTCGTTTGAGGAAATAGGTTCCAATATTTTAAATCTTTTAAAAT
>CM042161.1:92666691-92674191 GCA_023376005.1 Doryteuthis pealeii
ATGTAAGTATGAAAAGAAAGAAAAAAAGTTTTTTTGTGTGGGAGGATAATTGTCGGACTTGAAATGTGAATCGATTTCTACGAAAGCCGTTTTGGTTTTTCGCGAAGGATTTTCTCTACTTCAGGTCAAATGCGATTAAGAAGAAGGGTATTATAAATCTTAACGGTTATGTGGCGTTATATTCTTGCCTGGAGAGTTGTCTGCCTGTTTAGTTTCGCTGGTTCCCGCTATGAGCCTTTGATATTTAAGCGGCTGGTTTAAACTTCTCTTCCTCTCTTTGTCTGCCGACCTACGAGACACCACTATGGGTTACACTCTGTCTACCCCCTTCTCGTTGGGGCTTCGGCCCTTAACACTGGCCACTCACTGCTAGTAAGTCTTGTATACGATATATGACTATCCTTTAGTCATGTACCCGTAACTATGTTTTTATGTACATTTAGGTATCTCTTTGATACCTAAATATCTTGTATTTTACCATTCATGAATGTGTCATTATCTCTACTTTTGTATGTATGTTTATGTACACCTCTATGTATTATGTACCCTGTTTATTCTGTGCTGTATATAAAATGTTTTGTCTATCAACCCTGGTCGGAGTTTTATCTTCAAGTATTATCACCTTGAATCTTACAACTGGTGACCCCGACGTCATGAAAACGTTTTGTGAAGGCTTTGTTTCACATTTGGAACTTTAATCCTTACAGCAGTGAGAGTTATACCTCTGTAGTTCTTTGTGATTCCTGAGTTGCCTTTTGTGGAAAATTGGGGGATGCACCCTTTCGTCCATTTCTCGATTGTATTTTGATTGTACACTGCATTGTATAGTCGTCAAATTTCCTTGACTTCTTTAAATCAGCGGGTATTTCATAAAAGCCTGTGGCTTTTCTACTTTTTATTATTTTGAGTGTTATATACCCGTGTATCGTAATTACTAGGGTCTACCGGAATTTGGGATTAAAAATAAAACTGTATTCGAATTTCTGGAGAAAGAGAGGAGAAAAAAACAAAAAAAGGTTAGAATCGGGAAGAATAAACACTAAGCGGGGTGCAAGTAATTTGACCGAAGAATGACCCCGAAAATAGAGTTAAAAATAAAAACGGAAGTTCCGGGTGTTGACCGGAAACGGATGTGATGCTGCGACGAGAAACGGAGGAAGAAGAACACTTGTCTCTTTTCCTTTCGGGCTAGTAAAAGTCAGACATGTTGGTCCCGGTCCGTCGCATCGGTGTGCGAAAGCAGTACACAACATGATACTATGTTAGGGGATAGAATAATTTGAAGATACTCCCTCTCTTTCTCTCTATTATTCCTTCTCTCTGCGGAAGAACCCACGAGCCTAGAAATAAATACAAAGCCCTTTGTGACTATACAACTTGTGTGTATGTTGTTTCTGACCTAACGGCTACTAATAACGACGACTACTACAAAAACTTGAGTTGGCCTATGCGACACATGTCGCCCTGTTACAACCCGTTCACTCTGCTTGGTATACAATGGGGAAAGAGAGTAGAGAGGGTGAGATCGGCTCTTACTTGTTCTACTTGTTCTTACTTCGTCAGTGGCCATCTTCCTCTGTTGGGCTGATTTCTTTCTTCTTTCTTTTGAGCTGTGCTCAATTCTTGTTAGTAATAAATAAGCAAGACTTTATTGTTTTTAAGACGTCCATTCTTTATTCAAAACCCACTGCTCAAAGGGGTCCCTATATAAATGGGAGAAAGTAGAAGAGAGGAGATGGGCTCTTACTTGTTCTACTTGTTCTTATTTTATTGCTGTCATCTTCTTTTGGGCTGACTTCTTCTTTCTTCTGAGCTGGGTCAACCGTACTAATTTCTTGGTTTGTAATAAATGAGCAAAACTTTGTTGTTTTTTAAGACGTCTATTCTTTATTACAAAAAACCCAAGCCCAAAAGATTTTCTACCGCGGTGAAAAGCTGGCATCTTGGGAATAACGATCCTAACGTCTGCTTCCCTCAGCTAACGGCCAGTATCTGACTAACTCTAATTTCCGTTCTCGTGCCAATCAGCATTCAGGTCAGAGAAGCTTACGTGTTGTCAATAACTTTTTTCGACGCTTAATGGAAATTTTCCATTTACCGCCCTGTTATTTGAATTTTAACTACACTTACATACATAATACAAGGATACAGTGTCAAATGCTACTGGCACTCAACTATAAGAAGAAGAAAAAACAGGAAATGATCTTACTCGAGCACGAGTTGACAGCCAACATATTTTGAATAAATACTCAGTATGTATATATGAATGCGTGTATGTGCTTGCATGCACCAGTGTGTGAGCAGGAAGTAGTGTGTGTGTGTGTGTGTGTGTGTGTGTGTGTGTGTGTGAGAGAGAGAGAGAGAGAGAGAGAACGGGAGCTAGTTCAAGACTAAACTAGTTATATGTATATAGTAATACATATGATGAGCAATATATATATATATATATATATATATATATATATATATGTGTGTGTGTGTGTGTTTGTGTGTGTGTAGGTGGATCTTCAAATAAATTCTCCAGCAGGGGCGTATAACCCCTGGGTTACCCGGGACTAAAACTAGACTACACCTGGTTAGGAAGTTCCAGTTCTGGATCTCTGGAGAGTGTGATGTAGCACCTGTATTACCATTATTCCCAGATCCACTCTCAACCGCAATGGTATCAACTGTTAGAATCTAATCCATGCTTTAAATAGATGTTTCAATATTATTCATATAAGTAGGAATCATTGAAATCACACACTGACACACACACACGGGCGCACACACACACATATACACCTATATATATATATATATATATATATATATATATATATATATACACTTTGAGACGAAAAAACACAAAGGCGAGAAACTGACAGTTACCAAGCCATGTTGACTATCTAATTTAGATAGTATATGCTCTATCACAAGCGCGTGGTGTAATGGTTAAAGTCATAGGAAATGGACACGTCGCCCGAGTTCAAATCCTGGATGTGGTAATTGCATTTCATTTAGCGCTTATATCCTTGGGAAAGGTATGAATCCTACTCTCCCTCCAGCTATGGGTAAATAGTAGGGCAGACTGGGCTCTTTAACCTTGGTAAGGCAACCGGTCTAGGAGAAGGAAAACTCTGAATTCAAACCTGTTGAACTCCGCTTAAGAAATTGACCTTGTGTCGTATCCTGCTCGTGCGGAGGGGTTGGTGAATATATATATGCTCTATTACTGATATTGAGTATACTGTATCTACAAATATAGTAAACGATATTATCGATATATACACACACACACACACAAACATATATATATATATAATATATATATATATATATATTAACTATATCTATAAATAATTGTTCAATATCAGTGATAGATCATATATATCTAAATTAGGATAGCGTAGACATTCGCAGACACAAACACAGACAAACACGCATATATATATATATATAATATATATATATATATATATATATCCTATTATAATAAAGATTGTGTGTTTTTCTGTCTGTAACCGAAACTATATTACAATACAAGTCACAATTCCTTTAGTTATTATATCATATTCTCCATGATTTTATTTTTATTTAAACCTCAATTATTAATAAAATTGTTTTACATTACTTATACTGTTGACCATATCTACATGATCTTTTCCACGTACCCCACTTGTACGGGTCAGGCACAAGGCCCTATTAACGTGGGACCACCCACAAACCGAAGCTCATGGGTGGCGGGTGAAAAATTGCGTCGATCCCGTCGGCATTCCCCCTCAAGGGGGGCACCTCAGGCGCTGGGCAATAAACCCAGCCCTAGCCCTTTAAATCAAGGGGGCAGGTGTTGCCTGGGGGGATGGCCCCCTGGGATCGACGCCGTTAATTATAGCAATGGTCCAGAGGTCGAAGCCACTGTTGACCATATCTACATACTAATAACATGCAATTGTATTTATATATACAACAAAATAGAGGTTTACAGTATGAATGGGAAGGCTAATTTGCATATTGATCTTTAAAAATTGGTTTTAATAAATATATGCTTAGTATTATTGATTTCTAATTGTTTGGTTTTATCTTATTGATTATGAGCAAAAATCTCTTTAATAAATCTTAAAAGAAATCCCTTAACAAGAAGAAATAACTGTAATATTATTCTTTACTTCCTATTTTAACTAAACAGTTTAAATAGGAAAATTTACCAATGAAAGACAGGAGTAACGGAAAATGATGGAAGAGTTAGTTTCAAAGTTGTTCTATTTTTCAATCATACCCCCTCTGTTCAAAATCTTTTTATCTACATTCTTATTCAGTTTCATTAGCCTTTCTAATTTAATATCATATTTTATTATAAAATTTAACTAAAATACTTGCACCCGGAGGGTGCATATATTTGCTAGTATATATATATATATATATATATATATATATATATATATATTGTCTACACAATCTGGACTTATTACAGTGTAATGAGAAATACAGTTATAATAACAGAGGTCATTAGAGTTCATTTTTTTCATGAGTAATAACGAGTCCTTTTTACTTCCTTTATTTCCTTCCTTCATCTCACACTAATATTTTCTTCATTTTGTCTTTCTTGGTTTCATCTTTCATTTCACTCATTAAATATAAATACATTTTGCAATACACACACACACACACACACACACACACACATACACACGCCCAAGCCCACGCCCACATACACATACACACAAATATATATATATATATACATGTATATATATACTCACACACACACACACACACACACACATATATATATATATATATATATATATATATATATATCTTCATTTTGCTTTTTTTTTTTGGTTTCTGGAGCCATCTTCTCTATAAATTATTCCTTATTATATATATATATATATATATATATATATATATATATATATAACTTTCCTTTTAACTTAGGTTAATTGCTTTTATAAATACATTCTTTACCCGGTAGAACTTTTTACTTCCGAAGTCTGTATATGTAATATTATAAGCATGCTCATATATATATATATATATATATATATATATATATATATGTGTGTGTGTGTGTGTGTGTGTGTGTGTGTGCAAGTCCTCACAGCATTAATACAAGTAGACATAAACAGTTTATTTCGAAATTCGAAACTAGTTCCGACATTGGGTCATCGTAAGTTAAAAGTTTTTAAACATTGTTTTACAGAATTGATATTGCGCATAAAATGGTTTACGCCGCAAGGGAATCAGAAGTGATTGATGGGTTTGTGCTCTAAAGTAAACGATCATGACAAGCTTGGTAAGGATGTTACCATAGGCAAAAGAACATAAAGGCCGGTTAGTAAGTTCATGTCCGCTTGGGTAGAGAGGGGAAAATCCTGTTGTATTGATTTGTTTACATTTGAGATTTACAAATGCTGTTCATTTTAAAGTAGAATTTCAATGCTATTTCTATGTATATTTTAGTTTCTAAATATCATTGAATACAAATCAAATCTTCATAATTTTTACACAAAAAACAAGAACCAGTGATATCTCAGTCCGTAGAGCGTCCGCCACAGAACCACAAGATTCCTGGTTCGATACCGGCCATCGCCAACTCAGTGCATGAGTCGCACAGGGATCTGTGTGGTAAAGTGGGGAACTTATGGTAGGTGTGGTGCTCCACCGCATACAAAAAAATCTCCTCAGTATAGCACTAGTGTAAAGGGGATAGACTCCCTCGCTGACTGACTGATACCGACATTAGGCCACCCGATGATGTTATTGTTTACTGATATATTTTTACTTTGTCGTTAATAGTTGTATTTTTCTAGTTTCATCTGGACATACATACATACATACATACAAACTGCCCTTTATATATATGCAAGGTGTATCGTAAAAGTATTGAGATTGAAGCTGTACTTAGCAAGATAGAAATGAACAATGAATGGAACGTTAATTTTTTCAGAATACAAGGTGTCTCAAAAAGTACAACAAATCCCGATACTTTTTTTACACACATTATATATACTAGCAAATATATGCACCCTTCGGGTGCAAGTATTTAAGTTTTAATATAATAAAATATCATATTAAATTAGAAAGGCTAATGAAACTGAATAAGAATAAAAAATATTTGGAACAGAGGGGGTATGATTGAAAAATAGAACAACTTTTAAACTAACTCTTCCATCATTTTCCGTTACTCCCGTCTTTCATTGTTAAATTTTCCTATTTTAACTGTTTAGTTAAAATAGGAAGTAAAGAATAATATTAGTTATTTCTTCTTGTTAAGGGATTTCTTTTAAGATTTATTGAAGAGATTTTTGCTCATATTCATTAAGATGAAAGCAAACAATTAGAAATCAATAATACTAAGCACATATTTATTAAAATCAATTTTTTAAGATCAATATGCAAATTAGCCTTCCCATTCATACTGTAAACCACTATTTTGTTGTATATATAAATACAATGGCATGTTATTAGTATGTAGATATGGTCAACAGTATAAGTAATATAAAACAATTTTATTAATAATTGAGGTATAAATAAAAATAAAATCATGGTAAATGTGATGTAAATAACAAAGGGAATTGTGACTTGTATAGTAATATAGTTTCGGTTACAGACAGACAAACCCACAATCTCCATTATAATAACTAGCAAATATATGCACCCTCCAGGTGCAAGTATTTTAGTTAAATTTTATAATAAAATATGATATTAAATTAGAAAGGCTAATGAAACTGAATAAGAATGTAGATAAAAAGATTTTGAACAGAGGGGGTATGATTGAAAAATAGAACAACTTTGAAACTAACTCTTCCATTATTTTCCGTTACTCCCGTCTTTCATTAGTAAATTTTCCTAATTAAAATGTTTAGTTAAAATAGGAAGTAAAGAATAATATTACAGTTATTTCTTCTTGTTAAGGGATTTCTTTTAAGATTTATTGAAGAAATTTTTGCTCATATTCAATAAGATAAAACCAAACAATTAGAAATCAATAATACTAAGCATATCTTTATTAAAAATCAATTTTTTAAGATCAATATGCAAATTAGCCTTCCCATTCACACTGTAAACCTCTATTTTATTGTATATATAAATACAATTGCATGTTATTAATATGTAGATATAGTCAACAGTGTAAGTAATATAAAACAATTTTATTAATAATTGAGGTATAAATAAAAATAAAATCATGGTAAATGTGATGTAAATAACAAAGGGAATTGTGACTTGTATAGTAATATAGTTTCGGTTACAGACAGACAAACCCACAATCTCCATTATAATAAGATATATATATATATATATATATATATATATATATATATATATATATATATATTCCTAAACACAAAGTCTTGATTATTGGGAGAGACATATATGCTCAGATAAACAAAAGTTCTGCTTTCACAACACCCCAAACAGAAACGGTGAACTTCTAGCCGAATTCTTTCTTGAATGATTAAGTACAAAATTGCAAAAAAAGAAGGGTCAACTGTGGACCTACTCTTCCCCAAATAA
>CM042161.1:92686691-92719503 GCA_023376005.1 Doryteuthis pealeii
TGAAAGGTAAAATAGATTTCTAACTGTAATCGTGCACTTTAACAATTTGCTTTAAAAAATTACCACAAAATAATGCCTTAAAAAGCTTCTAGAATTCTGTTGACTGTTCTTTGAGCCACAACTTAACTGCAGATTTCACTTCCTCGTCACTGGAATAATATTTGCCTCTCCTCTCCTTGAGAAGTAAACATTATTCCAGTGACGAGAAAGTGAAATCTGTAGTGAAGAAGTGGCTCAAAGAACAGTCAACAGAATTTTACAGGACAGGGATACATGTTCTCATTCGAAGGTGGAACATTGCTATTGAAAGAAACGGTGATTATGTGGAGGAGTAGGGATGTGATCCACAGAGGACCAGCTTCATTTTGATGTATGATACATGTTCCTGTGTTGGTAACTATACACACACACACACACACACACATTCACATACACACGCACACACACACACACACACACACATATATATATATATAATGTATATGTCGTCTACGTTATATATAATAGCAAATATATGCACCCTCCGGGTGCAAGTATTTAAGTTTTAATGTAATGAAATACCATATTAAATTAGAAAGTCCAATAAGAAGGCAGATAAAAAGATTTGAAACAGAGTGGGGGTATAATAGAAAAATAGAAATGAAACTTACTCTTCTATCACTCCCGTCTTTCATTGCTGAATTTTACTTATTTAACTATTTAGTTAAATTAAAAAATAAAGAATAAAATGACAGTTATTTTTTCTTGTTAATGGATTTCTTTTAAGATTCATTGGAGAGATTTTTGCTTATATTCATTAAAATAAAACCAAACAGTTAGAAATCAATAATACTAAGCACGTATTTAATAAAATCACATTTTTAATATCAATATGCAAATTAGCCTTCCCGTTCACACTGTAAACCGCTATTTTTTGTATATATAAATACAATTGCATGTTATTAGTATGTAGATATGGACAACAGTGGCTTCGGCCTCTGGACCATTGATATAATTAACGGCGTCGATCCCAGGGGGCCATCCCCACAGGCAACACCTGCCCCCTTGATTTAAAGGGGCAGGGCTGGGTTTATTGCCCAGTGCCTGAGGCGCCACCCTTGAGGGGGAATGCCGACGGGATCGACGCAATTTTTCACCTGCCACTCCATGAGCTTCAGCTTGTGGGTGGTCCCACGTTAATAGGGAGTTTGTGCCTGACCCGTACAAGTGGGGTACGCGGTAAATATCATGTAGATATGGACAACACTAATAAAAAGGTGAAGCAATTTTATTAATAATTGAGGTTTAAATATAGATAAAATCATGGAGAATGTGATGTAAATAACTATGTTAATTGTGACTCGATTAGTAATATAGTTTCGGTTACAGACAGAAAAACACACAATCTCCATTATAATAAGATTATGTTGGATGTTGTTATGTTAAATTATGTTATTTTATATTATATACATCATATATAGTATATTTTATGTATATTATAAATAATTGGACACATGGCCTAGTGGATAAAGGAGTTAATTTAAGACAGTTCTAAGTGACAGTTATCTCTGGATTGCAGGTTCAATCCTGTCAAGGGCAGCAGTAACATAGAATAATAATTAACACAAATTAACGCCTGTACCCCAGCTATGGTTAGCGCAATGAGAACATGATACCTCCGTGGACCGAATAAAGGGTTAGGTTCAAAGTTCTGTGATGGCTCCAGATTACGACAAGAAGGTTCCCGATTTCGAAAAGAATGTTTCCGAGTTCGAAAAGAAGGTTCCTGTGTCCGAGAAAGTTCCGAGTTCGACAAGAAATACCTGAAGAAGGCCGAAGGGCACATCAGAAAAAACGTTGTACAGATAACAATGAAGATGAGGACAATAGTCCGAATTACGCAGATAATACATATTATAAAGAGTTGGCATTAAATAACCCACAGTTGTTGATATGCCATTAAACCAAACATAAACTCGGATTTCAATAAATCCGGACATTTCATAAAAAGCTAACCCCATGAATTCCAGATACTTCCGAGTATGAACACAGAGATTTGGTGTGGCTGAGAACTTCAAGGTTCAAGGAGAGTCTAGTTTACAGGCGCGCGGTGTAATGGTAAGAGTCGTAGGACAAGGACTCATCGACCCGAGTTCAAATCCTGGATGAGGCTGCTTGTATTTCACAGAGCTAATACCCTTGAGAAAGGTATGAATCCAATTATTCTCCCTCCAGCTATGGGTAAATAGTAGGGCGGACTGGGCTCTTTAACCTTGGTTTGGCAACCAGTTTAAAAGAATGAAAACTCCGAATTCAGTTAAACCCCGCTTAATAAATTGACCTTGTGTCACATCCTGCTCGTGTAGATGGGTTGGTAAATATATGTAGGTACATGGTGTAATGGTTAAAGTCGTAAGAAATGGACTCGTCAACCCGAGTTCAAGTCATGGAAGAGTCTGGTTGCATTTTACACATCGCTAATGCCATTGGGAAAGGTATGCATCTAAGTACTCTCCATCCAGTAAATAACTTTGACTAAGTAACCAGTCTAGGCGACGGAAAACTCTAAATATATATACCAACCACTCCGCACGAGCAGGATGTGGCACAAGGTCAATTTTTTAAACGGAATTTGACAGGTTTGAATTCAGAGTTTTCCTTCTCCTAGACTGGCTACCTAGACAAGGTTAGAGCCCAATCCACCTTGCTATTTGCCCATAGCTGGGGGGAGAATAGTTGGATTCGTACCTTTCACAAGGGTATTAGCGCTATGTGAAATACAAACAGACTCGTCCAGGATTTGAACTCGGGTCGACTAGTCCATTTTCTACGACTCTAACCATTACACCACGCGTCTCCAAGTTTTGCATCACAAGTTTTGTCCGTTTACTCCTGAATTATGAACGCGTAGAATTTCAAAGTGACCGAGTAGGTGAAATTTCGAAAATAAAATGAATCAGTATTTATTAGTCACTAGAGAAGGTGTGGCGCTCCACCTCAGACGCCAAAACAATCTCCTTGGTCTAGCGCTAGTGAAAAGGGGATAGACTCCCTCGCTGATTGGCTGATACCGACTTTAAGCCACCCCAACGACTAGAGAGTTGAGTGGACCGATCTCTTGCCCCCTAGCTCTAAACGTTGGCAACGCCACAGGTATTTACGCCATGCGCAGTATATATATTTACCAAAGTCCCCCCGCACGAGCAGGATGCGACACAAGGTCAATTTCTCAAGCGGAGTTCAACAGGTTTGAATTCAGAGTTTTCCTTCTCCTAGACCGGTTGCCTAACCAAGGTTAAAGAGCCCAATCTGCCCTACTATTTATCCATAGCTGGAGGGAGAGTAGGATTCAAAATGTTTACCAAGGGTATTAGCGCTAAGTGAAATGCAATTACCAAGTCCAGGATTTGAACTTGGGGCAACGAGTTCATTTCCCATGACGTTAATCATTACACCACGTGCAGTAAATGATGAAAGGTCATGTTTTTAAGCGGAGTGTTGCTGGTTTGAATTGAGGTTTCTTTCTCCTAAATTGGTTGCCAAACCAAGTCAAAAGAACCATTTACCCATTGCTGGAAGAGGAGATCAAAGCATTTGCGCGAACAGCCTCGTCCAGGTTTTTAATTCGGTTAACTGATTCCATTTACTACGTTAATAACCGTTACGCAAAGCACTTCTCCACAGTTGTTTGTATTATATTAGTACTGACAAGTTATAAATATTAGAAAGGTTTAATGGGTTTTATATGCAAAGACAGGAAACGGTCGGAATTAACAATGTATAGTAAAGTAGCGAAATTGATACAACAGTAGATTAGAACGCCTTCCTTTAAATCCCACACAGAGAAAACCAGCTTTCCCATTATGGCCCATAAACTGAACTAGCCATAAATAAAAGTAACAGTTTACAAATTTGATACAACAGAAGTTTTGATCGTCCTCCGTTAAATTCCACACAAAAACCAACATCCCCACAATATTCCACAAACTAAACTAGAACTAAGTCTGTGTCCTATCCTATTATGCACCACACAACAACATATCAGGAAAAACACGAATATAAAACATTAACTTGGTTTGAAAATCGCACACGCGATAAACTATCAATTATCAAGCACTTTTGATTTCTTGTCTACGCCATCCTACGCCATCCTAGGTAATGGACATGCTCTACCAATGATATTGAGCTCAATTTATATATAAATATAGCAAATTATATTATCAATATATATATATATATATATATATATATATATATATATATATATATCATCATTGGCAATTCAGTCTCGAAAGACTATGATAAAAGTTTTTGTGTGCCCCTGAGGTTGCAGCGCCTCCTGTGACTATGAAGTCCTACGTTTGAGAAACATTCTCGACCACAGATTTTGCATTTGTAGGTTGTCCCTGTAGATGATGATGTCCCGATGCTTTGTTGCCGTTGCTTTCTTATGGACCTTTTAGCTTCATGATGTTGTATCAGGGTGAATTCTGACGTGTACAGGCCTCTATGGAGATTCTGCCGCCACCGAGGGCGGTCTTGAGCCAAATTTTCCCAGCTGGAAGGGACAATGCCAAAGCACCTGAGATCATTTTTGCAGACATCCTTGAATCGCAGTAGGGGGCGACCAATCTGTCTTTTACCAGATGTTAGCTCTCCATACAGGATGTCTTTCGGGATTCGTCCATCATCCATCCGACGTACATGACCCAACCATCGGAGACGACGTTGTCTCAGTAGAGAGTACATATATATATATATATAAGAGTATATATATATATATATATATATATATATAATGCCTGAAGAAGATATCAGAAGATCTGAAACATGTGTCGCAAATGTAAGATAAAAATATTTAAAAAGTTTAAAAACATTATCAATTTTGCGGATCTTTTTTATTAAATATTTTATTTTCTCCCGTTGGACCCATAACATCACTTTATATATATATATATATATATATATATATATATATATATATATATATATATATTAGAGTAGCGTGGACATTAAGTCAACGTCGCTTGATTACTGATTTTCTCGCCTATGTTATTCTCAAACCAAGTATTGTTTTCAGAGAAAGTTGTGACAAAGTATACAAAGGTGAGACATGCGGCCCACTGAAAGTAAGACTAGAAGAACAACGACAGTCAGTGGTGTTAAGTATCTGGTCGGCATCCTTAGTTCCAGATGTAATAAGTAAGTAAGCAAGCCAATAAGAATCCGGTTTTAGAGTATTCTTTGTAAGTCCTACGTCCAAGAGAATCCAAGTGTCAATAACATAAGTTTAGAATGGTGCCTCTATTAATACAGCAGAAGCAGCAGCAGCAGCAGTGCCAGTGATTGGACAATAGAAATCTACCCCAGGTCACGTGGTAGTCAACGAGTCTATATTTAGGAGTGACCATATGCCCCATGCCTTATATCAAATAATTCAACAAGTGGTACGAGAAAAAATAGGAAAGTTAGATATGGCTGACCATATATGGAAGGAAGATGGAAAATATCTGCCCTTATGGGATAATATTAACATTATAGATAGGGAAGAACATTGGAGAAGAAGGCGTTTCAAATAATCAGCTCATGTGTTAAGATATAGTGACCTTTTGAGTAGACCAAATGAACGAATAAATAAAAAGGTTAGATTATTGTTGTGTACCATATATACCCTTCTGCCATACCTAAGTATATAATAGAGAGAGACAGAGAAAGAGACATAGAGAGACAGACAGACAGAGAGAGACAGAGACAGAGACAGAGACATAGTTTAGAGATTAGAGATGATGGTCTTACTTGGTACTCTGCTGGTTACTTGCCTCTTCTTCTATCTTATCTGGCTGACTTCTATCGGCTGGGTGTTGATTTTCTTCCTTGCTAACTCTTCTTTGGGCTGGGCTAAGCTGGACATTGTTTGTTTCTTCATTATTTAACAAACTACAAGACTTTGTTCTTGATCAAGTTTTATTAGCCTGTATTGATTACACACCGCGGGGATGAGACTGGCCCGGGAGCTGAAGGGAGAATAGTTGGATTCGTACCTTTCCCAAGGATATTAAATCTATGGGAAACGCAACCAGACTCGTCCAGTATTTGAACCCTGGATACAATTACAAACCGATCAAAGTAGCCGAAAATAAACTTCGACTAAAAGTGCAAAAGCGAACTTATGAAATACGCCTCTCGATAGACACTTAAAGCTTTACGTTACCATAAAGCACTTTTTCTCACACCCAACACGTGCTTGTCCTCCACCGTCTACCCTTCAATATCCTGTCGACAAGCCTGCATGGGAGTGTTTGCCAGAAGCATGTCAAAATTTAAATCGAAGATATTGAACAAGCTCATTGCAAGGTTGAATAGCATTGTATGTCTAATAATTGCTGTACGGATTGAATTCTCACACCCGGCAGGTGGATCAGGCTGGAGACTAAGAGACAACAAGGCTAAACGTTGTTTCAGGACTTATATATGATTAATGGTGATATTATGGTTTCACACTCATAACTTAAAATTTCTTGGTAATCCAATCATCTGATGATTGGATTACCCTAGCACCTATATGATTTTCCCAACCCTATTACCCTTATGGCAAGCCCCATCCCCTTTTTATCATATGGATGCTAGAAGGCGGTGGCTGCGGGTCTACATGTCCTGGGAATGACGTTAAACTCTATCTGATGGTGAGGTTACAGTTCTGGAGGTTTGGGGAAAGTGGAGCACCCCCTTATCACCATTGCTCCCTGGTCCACTCTGACCCGGAGTGATAGTACCTGTTAGGGTCCCATCTATGGGTTAAATAGAAAAATGTATTTATAAGAAAATTGTATTATCCATTAAGAATAGATTTATTTCAAAACTTTATCGGCATTAAATGACCCACTGAGGTTGATATGCCATAAAACAAAACAAACCAAACCAAACCGTATATACACCCGAGTAAAAGGGTATATAACACTCACAACTAAAATCCGCATTAGCTAAGGATGCTACAGCTTAGTACCTCAGCTATCCCATCTAGATTGCAGCTGGCGTTTTATACTTGTTTTCAAGTGCTTAAGAAACAGAAATACAAACAAATGGGTTGATTTACAACCCCCCCCCCTAAAAAAAAGAATTTAAGCCGAAATTTAAGAAAAGATATCGTCATTTCTGGTTGCAGCTTCAAATTACACATTTTTTTATCCTGGTATATGAGCCGTTGTAAAAAAAAAATTAATTTCGTTACCTTTGTTTCCTGTCTGCCTAAAAATGTTGTAGGGGTGAATAGTATAGAATTTAGGCCTAAGCTGAGCAAGTTTAGGAGCTCAATATGTTGGGGCCTCAAAGTTTTCTGAAATGAAGTAGAATTCTGGCATTTTTTAAGAGGCTTTGCAGGTTTATATAGATCAGAGCTCCATCAAATCCAAATTCGGCGCTGAAAAACAATCAGACCTAATCATTAGGTAAAATAAGTTCTACCTATTAATTAGAAGTGCAAAAAGAAAACGCGGACTTTAGTGGCGGGCGAGAACTTCACAAACTATATTTAAAACATAAATTTTAAATCTTAAAATGTTCATATAATCTTTTTTTTTTTTTTTTAGTAGAAAGAAACAATCCTAAATTTCTGTCTAAAAAAATAATATATATTTTCCATCTATCTATCTATCTATCTATCTATATAATATATATATATATATATATATATATATATAATATATATATATATATATATTTAAAAATAAATTTTAAATCTTAAAACGTTCATAATCATTTCTTTTTTTTTTCTTTTTTAGTAGAAAGAAACAATCCTAAATTTCTGTCTAAAAAAATAATACATATTTTCATCTATCTATCTATCTATCTCTCTCTCTCTCTCTCTCTCTCTATATATATATATATATATATATATATATATATATATATATATATATATATATATATATATATAAAGGGCAGTTAGTATGTATGTATGTATGTATGTATGTATGTCCGGAGGAAACTATGAAAATAAAACAATTAACGACAAAGTAAATATATACAAACATTCACTATCATCATATCTTGGTTTTTGAGCAAAAATAATGAAGATTTTATTTATATTCGTGAAGATAATTAAAAAATAAAATTTAAATAATAACAGCACGGAATTTTTTTTTGTATTTAATGTTGTAAATAGTAGACATTAATTTTTCTTTTCAGAGTGGCTGGATCAGCACAAGGTCTTTTTTCGTGGGTATTTTAATGGGGCATCCTGGGGGAAAGCAACTTACGATTCGGTAATAATGGATCTATGAGACTAATTTTTTAAAAATCCCCCCTCTACCCAGGCGATGCTGGGTAGCCACTTCTAGTCTATTATAACCTAAAGTGTAGGCGACAGTTTTGTAATAGTTATCGTCGCAGGAATTGTCCACCATCGACTGATAGGCATAAAGTTAAAAGAAGATTTATCTTTTATTTTTGATATCCTGGAAAGTTTTTATTAAAATCCGATAATTAACCGATTTTTGAGGGTTTAGTTTTTAACTATTTTTAAACGGTGCTTTTAGCAGGTGCGTCTTTCCCTACATGCCTTGGAATAATGACTCCAGCGGCAAGTGGTGTGGTGTTAGCTATTCGGATATACCAAAGAGAAATGGTAAAGTGCTTCCTTTAACTGAAAATGTCAAAGTTCTTCAGCAAAGAAAAGAAAAGTGGAATGCTGAGTTTGCTAAGTAACAAATACACTAGGAACGAAGCAAGTATTTGTTAAACCACTCTTATAATTCTAGGTTGGTTGGTTGGTTGGTTGGTTGGATTTTACGGCATGTCAATCCATGTTGGGTTATTTTATGTCAAAGACATTTTGTTTTATTTATTCTTGGTTGATTGGTTGGTTGGTTGGATTTTACGGCATGTCAATCCATGTTGGGTATTTTATGTCAAAGACATTTTGTTTTATTTATTCTTGGATGGTTGGTTGGTTGGTTGGTTGGATTTTACGGCATGTCAATCCATGTTGGGTTATTTTATGTCAAAGACATTTTGTTTTATTTATTCTTGGATGGTTGGTTGGTTGGTTGGATTTTACGGCATGTCAATCCATGTTGGTTATTTTATGTCAAAGACATTTTGTTTTATTTATTCTTGGTTGATTGGTTGGTTGGTTGGATTTTACGGCATGTCAACCCATCTTGGGTTATTTTATGCCGAAGTCGTTTTGTTTTATTCATTTTTGATGGGTATTTAATTTCAATTTCGAATACAATTTTTTAAACACAATTTAATACTCATTTTTTTTTAATCTATTCAACCTACCCTAAAAGGTACTATCAATCCGGATCAAGGTGCACCTGGGAGTAATGACGATAAAGGGGTATTCCTCATCCTAGAGTTAGAGAATTTGATCTTCACCATTAGATGCAGTTTAACGTCATTCCCAAGACACTAAGACCCTCAGCCACTGCCTTCTTGCAAATATATGATGAAAATGTTTGGGGTGTTGCAATACGAACATCTCAGGTTTCTAAAACACATTTTTAAACTCATATATTCTATTCAACCCATAGATGTGACCCTAACAACTACGACCACTCCGGGTCAGAGTGGAACTAGGAGTAATGCCGATGGAAGGGTACTCCACAATCCCCAGAGCTTCTAAATTGAAACTTCATCATTAGATGCATTTTAACGTCATACCCTCATCCACCATCTTTAAGCACATATATGATAAAAATGGTTGGTCATTTGCAATATGGGCAATAAGGACAGGACAATCATATAGGGGCTAGGGATTTACGTGGCCAGTTGATTGATCAGTAGGGGTCTCTCCGACTGCCCGTCTAGACTAAGTAAGAGAAAAAGTGGAATGTTGCAAGTCATGGACCGCTCATCCACCAGGATTCTATCATTAAGCATTATGCTAAATTGATTCACATGCTCATTCTACGACATTAAGCTGTACTTACTATATATATATATATATATATATATATATATATATATATAATGAAGAAGATTATATATATATATATATATATATATATTATATATTTCATTTATTTTAACAATGGAAGGAGTAACCGAGTTTCATCGATAGATTCTTCAGGTTTACTTTTAAATTAATCGAGTTTACGATTAATCTTAGGTGTTATAAACATGCCCGTTGGAATGGGACTTAACTTTAGTAGAGGAACGCTTATTATATTTTTCGTAGATCAGGAACGGTTTTTGTTTATTGAATTAAAAATTTGGATTAATTTATGGGAATTATTTTTTCAATTATTATTTAATAAAAGATATGTTATGGTCGTATTAATAGTTAAAAGGTGAAAAGTTAAAATTATTTAATAACTAGTTTAATTTGGTTTGAGAGTATTTGAAAAAAAAATAACATATCTTTTATTAAATAATTAAAAAAATAACATATCTCCTTTCCATTGTTAAAATAAATGTATGCTCTACATTGTATTGAGCACTTTGTATTTGTTTTTTCTCAACCTAAACCTCTGGATATTGTGCGCTTCCAACGATCGTTCTTATACCCACCGGTAAGTTAATACTTATACATATACAAATATATATATATATATATATATATATTATATATATATATATATATATATATATATATATATATATGTATATATATACACGATACAGAATATTACTTACAGGGGAATAAAATATCGAGTTAATCGTAATATCGACGGTCAATTAACCGAATAAGTGCTCATTACGTTAGTAGAACTGATTTAGTATTGAGGTGTATATAGAAATAGGCTCCTCAAGTTTCACCATAAAGGATCTCCAGGGTTAATTGTAATGAATTAACTAAGCAATTGCGCAAGTGAATAATGCAATTATGACCGTTGAAAATAGTTTCGCTGTGAAGATGAACTTTATGTAGTTGATTGCTTCATTCAAATGTTAAATGTCAAACACGATGTGGTTGAATGCTGGACGTGAAAGCTATAAAACCTAAACAATATTATAATTATATATTTACAAATCCATCCGCACGAGTAGGTTCGAATTGTCCTTCTCCTAGACTGGTTGCTTAACCAAGGTTAAAGAGCCCATCCGCCCAACTACAGGAGTGAGAACAGCTGAATTCATACCTTTTCCCAAAGGTATTGGCACTATTTGAAATGTGAACAGCCTCGTTCAGGATTTGAACTCAGATCACCGGCACCATTCCTACGACGATACCCATTACACCACGCACCACAATATTATAATTATAAACATTAAAAATTAATTACTTGAAGTTTCATGTGTTTTTTTTTTTTTGTGCATTTTCCAACAATTTTGGACCTTTGGTTTAACAGTTCTTTGGTGTTATCATAGCATGCGATCACCAATTTTTCCTCCGAGCATAAAGGACAGAATCAATCACCTGGTCTATATCTGCGAAATTTCTACAATTTCCCAGTTTACGATAGGATCTATATAGTATTTATTTTTGATGTCCCAGAAATATTTAGAAAGAGTCGTGTTATGAATATATTTTTATGTTATTAAACCTAGATATGTGGTTATAGAACCTTTTCTTGAAAGTGTCTTGTGTTGAGCATATGTATATCATTTTATTATTACTTTGTTTATTAATATGTACATTAGCTTTGTATAATACACAAATACTTCGGCATTCTCCATTAAGGAGGCATGCTTCTATTTTATTATTACAATTACAAGGAAGAACATCGTTAAAATTACAGAACAGAATCCTCATCACCAAATGCGATTTAGAGTCATAACCGGAACTCTTTTTATGAGTCTTTCTTTTCTGATGTGTGTGTGTGGGTGAGGGGTCTAGTATGCTTTTTCCCGCCAATTAGACGGAGTTTTATTGTTTTGTAACAGCTGTTATATCAGCGTTCTTCTTTTTTTTAATTGTGAAAATTGACTTTGTTTTTTTTTTATTGACTATGTAAGTTTGAATAAAGACTGTCGACAAAGGGCGACTCTTTTTAGAATTAAGGTTAGAGATAAGAATTATTATTCTTTTGGTCTTCCATATTTTTAGATGTGTATAAATTCTAAGCAGCGTTTCATCTATTTTTTTTTTTCAGCGCCTTGTTGTGATTTAATGGTTAGCAAGCTATTCTCGCAGACTAATTACTACAGGGTAGTGAGTTCGATTCTCATTGGGCCAGATGCCAAATCTAAGCCTGGGTATATATATATATATATATATATATATATATATATATATATATATATATATATCATTTTTTCATTTTCGTTCATTATTTCATCCCCTATTTAATTCCCTTTTCGATATTTTGATTGTTATACAACATTCATCTCTTCTTTCTCCTCCCATCCATCCTGTTTAACTCTTTGCCTATCAAATTTCCATCACGTCTGTATCAAATTTTCTTGGCATTTTCTTTACCTTTATGATGGAATATTTCAAAGTTCACTATCTATTCATCTCAGAACTCATTCTATTCAAATTAAGTCCTATTATTATTGTAATCTGATTCCTTCGGCTCAATTATAATGAATTAACCATTAGCGCTTTACGGTTGGATCGCAGTGGTGGGAACTTCCCTCCCCGTTTAAGATCCACCCGGGCCACCCTTTATTCACTCACACTGTTTTTCCAGCACTTTAAAATCTTCACCACCACCGTTAAAACACCGATTGCCATTAGATAATCGCAGTTAAGCAGCAATGTGTAGGTTCAATTATTATTATTATTATTATTATTATTATTATTATTACTAGTACAAAATAAAAAACACCCTCCGGGCTGTGTAAAAATAGATTTTTGAAACATATTGCCTGAGAGTTGGGATTAAAAATTCAATGTCAGCGAGTTTGTACCCTAAGTAAGTAAAATCATCAAATTCATTAAAGGATTAAAAAATAAAACAATTTGAAATGTATACTTTAAAGATGTATTAAAATAAACAAACTATATATAGATATATAATACCAGTCATGTATTTATTAAAACTTGTTTTAAAAATCAATAAGGACTGTCTAATGTTACATTTCAAATTTTGAGTGTATTTATTCTATGTTATGACGATTTGGGTAATGTGACAAATGTTCAAATTTTGAGTGTATTTATTCTATGTTATGACGATTTGGGGTAATGTGACGTAAGCACTGACGTAATCTTTGTTACAGACAAAACCGGAAGCGAATCTCTGTTATTAATAGATTATTATTATCAGTAGTAGTAGTAGTAGTAGTAGTAGTTGGTTCATTGCTTTCATTTTTGAATGTTGAATAATCTTCGTTGATTTCGACAATTTTTATGTCATTCTGGGATGGGTAACCACGTGGTACTTGCTACAATTGAAGATATTTCTTTATCTTGTAGTCCGCAACAGAAATGAAACAAAGTGTGTTTGATAGTCCAACACGTACTGTATATCATGTCAAAAGTTAATCAAAATATATTGAGTAGAACAGGTTCAAATTGCCTTCAGTAGTTTATACCCTTCAAGACAGATCTTCAACCCGCTCCCCAGAAACACATGAAAAGTGTTCAATCTGCAGATCTGGTTACATTACCATTCGGTGTTCTTGCAGGGAGCAAGGCTTGGTATGCACTCCCAGCTTGCTTAGACTGTAAAGGTGTTTGTGCCAAATTGTAAGTATACCAGATGAGATACACATTCTCTGTCTGGTTACGACAGTCAGTAACAATGTGCACTATGCCACTTGCAAAATGTTGACATAGTGAAACCCCACTAATTTGGACAAGTATTTCATATGTTGCTCAATAATTTGGCTTGATTACATTATTTGTGGTTTATGAATAGCTGTTATATAATTAGCAGAAAAAAACAAAAAAAATTCAGATGACTGAAATGAACATAAAAAAAACAATATATAGCGTGGTTTTATCATTTGTGTCACTAAATGCTTGAGTAAAAACAATCGCCTAAATAACTCAAATTTTGGATGGATATTTGAACGCTATTTTGGCGGGAATTTTGAGACATTTTGCAGTACAACACGTACAGCAATATGTATCAAAATTTATCAATGTATCAAAACTTAAAAAATACATTTTGGTCGTCAATAGAGAACAAACTATTCTCAATTAAACAGACACAGACACACACACAGACACACGCAATATATAATATATATATATATATATATATATATATATATATATATTATATATATATATACGATATATTTTTTTTTTTTTTTTGAAGGCAAAATAATGCAGATTCATGTTGAAAACATATTTATTGAAGAATTCTTAATTTTCGGATAATATCCATCTTCAGAGAATTTATTATAGAGTTGAAAATGTTCCATCTGTGTTTTTTAAAGTATAAAGTTTAATAAAAAAAAAAGAAAGAAAAAAAAACACAGATGGAACATTTTCAACTCTATAATAAATCTCTGAAGATGGATATTATCCGAAAATTAAAATACTTCAATAAATATGTTTTTCAACATGAATCTGCATTATTTTGCCTTCAAAAAAAGAAAAAAATATATATCGTTATATATATATATATATATATATATATATATATATATATATATATTTGGGAGAATATGTGCTTAATTGAAGTCGTACCTAATTTTGAAAGTTAATTAATTAATAATTAATTAATTAGGTGGGCATACCTATTAAAATGTAAGGCTAAACAAATCGAGAAAAATGTTTAGCCTTACATTTGAATAGGTATGCCCGCCTAATTAATTAATTATTAATTAATTAACTTTCAAAATTAGGTACGACTTCAATTAAGAACATATTCTCCCAAACATTGTCGGCTAAAAAGCCATATCAAAACACATCGCTTGTGCATTTACTTCTCATATATATATATATATATATATATATATATATATATATATATATATATAATCAGGTTCTTAAGTAAAAAATCGGACCATATGACATTTAGGCACCCCTTTTGCGATCTCGATTCTTACGGACATTTTTCCATTTACACCGTCAAAATCCGATTAGGGTTAGGGGTTAGGGTTAGGGGTTAGGGTTTAGTTTTATAATTAAAAAAACTCTAAAAATCGTCTGTTGACAATTACCCGGATTTTGACGGTGTAAATGAAAAAAATGTCCGTATGAATCGAGATCGCAAAAAGAGTGCCTAAAGGTCATATGGTCCAAAATCTCGCCAGGGTGACAGCGTGTAACTCGAAAGACTTGTATGTTGGGACACACATAAGTTAACCCTCTCTCTCTCTCTCTCTCTCTCTCTCTCTCTCTCTCTCTCTCTCTCTCTCATATGTGATATATATATATAACATCATTTCAACTCCATCTGATTATTTAATAATAATAATAACGTAAATCCGTATACATTTTGATAAACAGACCGAAACACATGTGTAAGTGATATCGATTAAAAGTGATATCGATAAAATTCATTTTTATCCATCTACATTTCTTTTCTTTACTCATTTTTTCCTCATATATATATATATATATATATATATATATATATATATATATATATATATATATATTATTCGAGTCTATTCTGTTAACGATATTCAGTGCGGTGTGGCTACAACTGTTGCCCGAATTCATCAACCGTAACATTATAACTACACTGTGATGACACTCATACAATTGCCCTAAGATATTAAAATAATCCTGTGTACAATAAAAACTTTTATATTAGAATGTTTGAAAAGTAATAACTTTTTTACCAGAGAGGGCCTCGTTTTGGTTTCTTTGTTTAATGGCATATTAACCACCAAACTACCAATAATCACAAAATTAAATAAAAATGAATGACCTATCGAATTTAGATTTTAAGATGCAACAAACAACATATCTAACTTTATTGATAGATCCAAATAGATTTATTTTGGTTTGGTTTCTTTGTTTAATGGCATATCAAAGATCGTGGGTTATTTAATGCCAATGCCACTTTTGTAGAAGACTAGTATCCGGGGTAAAAAGGGTTCATTATTATCCCAAAGGTATTAGTCCGAAAGTGAACGTAATAGCGCGAAGTGGAGTTCGAACTCGCTCACTACGATATCAGCGACCAGAACGTTAGTTACGACGCCACGAGGAACTGTTGACCTTTTTCTATTATATATATATATTTATTTACCAACCCTCCGCACGAGTAGGATGTGACACAAGGTCAATTTCTTAAGCGGGGTTCAACAGGTTTGAATTCAGAGTTTCCTTCACTAGACCGGTTACCTAACCAAGGTTAAAGAGCCCAGTCTGCCCTACTATTTACCCATAGCTGGAGGGAGAGTATGATTCATACCTTTCCCAAGGGTATTAGCGCTAAGTGAAATGCAGTTACGACATCCAGGATTTGACTCTTGGGTCGACGCAGTCCATTTCCCATGACTTTAATCATTACACCATGCTTTCCTTTTTCTTGGTCGAGCTATAAGCAGAGGCGACGATCTAGCACACACCTTATATCTAGAAAAAGAAGCATTGTGGTGTGAATGATTAAAGTCATGGGAAATGGACTCGTCGACCGAGTTCAAATCCTGGATGTCGTAACTGCATTTCACTTAGCGCTAATACCCTTGGGGAAAGGTATGAATCATACTCTCCCTCCAGCTATGGGTAAATAGTAGGGCAGACTGGGCTCTTTAACCTTGGTTAGGTAAACGGTCTAGGTGAAGGGAAACTCTGAATTCAAACCTGTTGAACCCCGCTTAAGAAATTGACCTTGTGTCACATCCTACTCGGTGCGGAGGGTTGTAAATAAATATATATATATATAGAAAAAGGTCAACAGTTCCTCGTGGCGTCGTAACTAACGTTCTGGTCGCTGATATCGTAGTGAGCGAGTTCGAACTCCACTCGCGCTATTACGTTCACTTTCGGACTAATACCTTTGGGGATAATAATGAACCCTTTTACCCCGGATACTAGTCTTCTACAAAAGTGGCATTGGCATTAAATAACCCACGATCTTTGATATGCCATTAAACAAAGAAACCAAACCAAAATAAATCTATTTGGATCTATCAATAAAGTTAGATATGTTGTTTGTTGCATCTTAAAATCTAAATTCGATAGGTCATTCATTTTTATTTAATTTTGTGATTATTGGTAGTTTGGTGGTTAATATGCCATTAAACAAAGAACCAAAACGAGGCCCTCTCTGGTAAAAAAGTGTATTACTTTTCAAACATTCTAATATAAAAGTTTTTATTGTACACAGGATTATTTTAATATCTTAGGGCAATTGTATGAGTGTCATCACAGTGTAGTTATAATGTTACGGTTGATGAATTCGGGCAACAGTTGTAGCCACAACCGCACTGAATATCGTTAACAGAATAGACTCGAATATATATATATATATATATATATATATATTATATATATATATATATATATAATATATGAGGAAAAAATGAGTAAAGAAAAAGAAATGTAGATGGATAAAAATGAATTTTATCGATATCACTTTTAATCGATATCACTTACACATGTGTTTCGTCTGTTTATCAAAATGTATACGGATTTACGTTATTATTATTATTAAATAATCAGATGGAGTTGAAATGATGTATATATATATATCACATATGAGAGAGAGAGAGAGAGAGAGAGAGAGAGAGAGAGAGAGAGAGAGAGGGTTAACTTATGTGTGTCCCAACATACAAGTCTTTCGAGTTACACGCTGTCACCCTGGCGAGATTTTGGACCATATGACCTTTAGGCACTCTTTTTGCGATCTCGATTCATACGGACATTTTTTTCATTTACACCGTCAAAATCCGGGTAATTGTCAACAGACGATTTTTAGAGTTTTTTAATTTATAAAACTAAACCCTACCCTAACCCTAACCCCTAACCCTAATCGGATTTTGACGGTGTAAATGGAAAAATGTCCGTAAGAATCGAGATCGCAAAAGGGGTGCCTAAATGTCATATGTCCGATTTTTACTTAAAGACCTGATTATATATATATATAATATTATATATATATATATATATATAATATATATATGAGAAGTAAATGCACAAGCGATGTGTTTTGATATGGCTTTTTAGCCGACAATGTTTGGGAGAAATATGTTCTTAATTGAAGTCGTACCTAATTTTGAAAGTTAATTAATTAATAATTAATTAATTAGGCGGGCATACCTATTCAAATGTAAGGCTAAACATTTTTCTCGATTGTTTAGCCTTACATTTTAATAGGTATGCCCACCTAATTAATTAATTATTAATTAATTAACTTTCAAAATTAGGTACGACTTCAATTAAGCACATATTCTCCCAAATATATATATATATATATATATATATATATATATATATATATATATAAATATATATTTTTTTCTTTTTTTTGAAGGCAAAAATAATGCAGATTCATGTTGAAAACATATTTATTGAAGTATTCTTAATTTTCGGATAATATCCATCTCAGAGAATTTATTATAGAGTTGAAAATGTTCCATCTGTGTTTTTTTTTTTCTTTCTTTTTTTTTATTAAACTTTATACTTTAAAAACACAGATGGAACATTTTCAACTCTATAATAAATTCTCTGAAGATGGATATTATCCGAAAATTAAGAATTCTTCAATAAATATGTTTTTCAACATGAATCTGCATTATTTGCCTTCAAAAAAAAAAAAAAAAAATATATCGTATATATATATATATATAATATATATATATATATATATATATATATATATATATATATATGCGTGTGTCTGTGTGTGTGTCTGTGTCTGTTTAATTGAGAATAGTTTGTTCTCTATTGACGACCAAAATGTATTTTTTAAGTTTTGATACATTGATAAATTTTGATACATATTGCTGTACGTGTTGTACTGCAAAATGTCTCAAAATTCCGCCAAAATAGCGTTCAAATATCCATCCAAAATTTGAGTTATTTAGGCGATTGTTTTTACTCAAGCATTTAGTGACACAAATGAAAACCACGCTATATATTGTTTTTTTTATGTTCATTTCAGTCATCTGAATTTTTTTTTGTTTTTTCTGCTAATTATATAACAGCTATTCATAAACCACAAATAATGTAATCAAGCCAAATTATTGAGCAACATATGAAATACTTGTCCAAATTAGTGGGGTTTCACTATGTCAACATTTTGCAAGTGGCATAGTGCACATTGTTACTGACTGTCGTAACCAGACAGAGAATGTGTATCTCATCTGGTATACTTACAATTTGGCACAAACACCTTTACAGTCTAAGCAAGCTGGGAGTGCATACCAAGCCTTGCTCCCTGCAAGAACACCGAATGGTAATGTAACCAGATCTGCAGATTGAACACTTTCATGTGTTTCTGGGGAGCGGGTTGAAGATCTGTCTTGAAGGGTATAAACTACTGAAGGCAATTTGAACCTGTTCTACTCAATATATTTGATTAACTTTTGACATGATATACAGTACGTGTTGGACTATCAAACACACTTTGTTTCATTTCTGTTGCGGACTACAAGATAAAGAAATATCTTCAATTGTAGCAAGTACCACGTGGTTACCCATCCCAGAATGACATAAAAATTGTCGAAATCAACGAAGATTATTCAACATTCAAAAATGAAAGCAATGAACCAACTACTACTACTACTACTACTACTACTGATAATAATAATCTATTAATAACAGAGATTCGCTTCCGGTTTTTGTCTGTAACAAAGATTACGTCAGTGCTTACGTCACATTACCCCAAATCGTCATAACATAGAATAAATACACTCAAAATTTGAACATTTGTCACATTACCCCAAATCGTCATAACATAGAATAAATACACTCAAAATTTGAAAATGTAACATTAGACAGTCCTTATTGATTTTTAAAACAAGTTTTAATAAATACATGACTGGTATTATATATCTATATATAGTTTGTTTTATTTTAATACATCTTTAAAGTATACATTTCAAATTGTTTTATTTTTTAATCCTTTAATGAATTTGATGATTTTACTTACTTAGGGTACAAACTCGCTGACATTGAATTTTTAATCCCAACTCTCAGGCAATATGTTTCAAAAATCTATTTTTACACAGCCCGGAGGGTGTTTTTTATTTTGTACTAGTAATAATAATAATAATAATAATAATAATAATAATAATTGAACCTACACATTGCTGCTTAACTGCGATTATCTAATGGCAATCGGTGTTTTAACGGTGGTGGTGAAGATTTAAAGTGCTGGAAAAACAGTGTGAGTGAATAAAAGGTGGCCCGGGTGGATCTTTAAACGGGGAGGGAAGTTCCCACCACTGCGATCCAACCGTAAAGCGCTAATGGTTAATTCATTATAATTGAGCCGAAGGAATCAGATTACAATAATAATAGGACTTAATTTGAATAGAATGAGTTCTGAGATGAATAGATAGTGAACTTTGAAAATATCCATCATAAAGGTAAAGAAAATGCCAAGAAAATTTGATACAGACGTGATGGAAATTTGATAGGCAAAGAGTTAAACAGGATGGATGGGAGGAGAAAGAAGAGATGAATGTTGTATAACAATCAAAATATCGAAAAGGGAATTAAATAGGGGATGAAATAATGAACGAAAAATGAAAATGATATATATATATATATATATATTATATATATATATATATATATATATATATACACCAGGCTTAGATTTGGCATCTGGCCCAATGAGAATCGAACTCACTACCCTGTAGTAATTAGTCTGCGAGAATAGCTTGCTAACCATTAAATCACAACAAGGCGCTGAAAAAATAAAAAAATAGATGAAACGCTGCTTAGAATTTATACACATCTAAAAATATGGAAGACCAAAAGAATAATAATTCTTATCTCTAACCTTAATTCTAAAAAGAGTCGCCCTTTGTCGACAGTCTTTATTCAAACTTACATAGTCAATAAAAAAAAAACAAAGTCAATTTTCACAATTAAAAAAAAGAAGAACGCTGATATAACAGCTGTTACAAAACAATAAAACTCCGTCTAATTGGCGGGAAAAAGCATACTAGACCCCTCACCCACACACACACATCAGAAAAGAAAGACTCATAAAAAGAGTTCCGGTTATGACTCTAAATCGCATTTGGTGATGAGGATTCTGTTCTGTAATTTTAACGATGTTCTTCCTTGTAATTGTAATAATAAAATAGAAGCATGCTCCTTAATGGAGAATGCCGAAGTATTGTGTATTATACAAAGCTAATGTACATATTAATAAACAAAGTAATAATAAAATGATATACATATGCTCAACACAAGACACTTTCAAGAAAAGGTTCTATAACCACATATCTAGGTTTAATAACATAAAAATATATTCATAACACGACTCTTTCTAAATATTTCTGGGACATCAAAAATAAATACTATATAGATCCTATCGTAAACTGGGAAATTGTAGAAATTTCGCAGATATAGACCAGGTGATTGATTCTGTCCTTTATGCTCGGAGGAAAAATTGGTGATCGCATGCTATGATAACACCAAAGAACTGTTAAACCAAAGGTCAAAATTGTTGGAAAATGCACAAAAAAAAAAAAACACATGAAACTTCAAGTAATTAATTTTTAATGTTTATAATTATAATATTGTGGTGCGTGGTGTAATGGGTATCGTCGTAGGAATGGTGCCGGTGATCTGAGTTCAAATCCTGAACGAGGCTGTTCACATTTCAAATAGTGCCAATACCTTTGGGAAAAGGTATGAATTCAGCTGTTCTCACTCCTGTAGTTGGGCGGATGGCTCTTTAACCTTGGTTAAGCAACCAGTCTAGGAGAAGGACAATTCGAACCTACTCGTGCGGATGGATTTGTAAATATATAATTATAATATTGTTTAGGTTTTTATAGCTTTCACGTCCAGCATTCAACCACATCGTGTTTGACATTTAACATTTGAATGAAGCAATCAACTACATAAAGTTCATCTTCACAGCGAAACTATTTTCAACGGTCATAATTGCATTATTCACTTGCGCAATTGCTTAGTTAATTCATTACAATTAACCCTGGAGATCCTTTATGGTGAAACTTGAGGAGCCTATTTCTATATACACCTCAATACTAAATCAGTTCTACTAACGTAATGAGCACTTATTCGGTTAATTGACCGTCGATATTACGATTAACTCGATATTTTATTCCCCTGTAAGTAATATTCTGTATCGTGTATATATATATACATATAATATATATATATATATAATATATAATATATATATAATATATATATATATATATATATATTTGTATATGTATAAGTATTAACTTACCGGTGGGTATAGAACGATCGTTGGAAGCGCACAATATCCAGAGGTTTAGGTTGAGAAAAAACAAATACAAAGTGCTCAATACAATGTAGAGCATACATTTATTTTAACAATGGAAAGGAGATATGTTATTTTTTTAATTATTTAATAAAAGATATGTTATTTTTTTTTCAAATACTCTCAAACCAAATTAAACTAGTTATTAAATAATTTTAACTTTTCACCTTTTAACTATTAATACGACCCATAACATATCTTTTATTAAATAATAATTGAAAAAATAATTCCCATAAATTAATCCAAATTTTTAATTCAATAAACAAAAACCGTTCCTGATCTACGAAAATATAAATAAGCGTTCCTCTACTAAAGTTAAGTCCCATTCCAACGGGCATGTTTATAACACCTAAGATTAATCGTAAACTCGATTAATTTAAAAGTAAACCTGAAGAATCTATCGATGAAACTCGGTTACTCCTTCCCATTGTTAAAATAAATGAAATATATATATATATATATATATATATATATATATATAATCTTCTTCATTATATATATATATATATATATATATATATATATATATATAGTAAGTACAGCTTAATGTCGTAGAATGAGCATGTGAATCAATTTAGCATAATGCTTAATGATAGAATCCTGGTGGATGAGCGTCCATGACTTGCAACATTCCACTTTTCTCTTACTTAGTCTAGACGGGCAGTCGGAGAGACCCCTACTGATCAATCAACTGGCCACGTAAATCCCTAGCCCCTATATGATTGTCCTGTCCTTATTGCCCATATTGCAAATGACCAACCATTTTTATCATATATGTGCTTAAAGATGGTGGATGAGGGTATGACGTTAAAATGCATCTAATGATGAAGTTTCAATTTAGAAGCTCTGGGATTGTGGAGTACCCTTCCATCGGCATTACTCCTAGTTCCACTCTGACCCGGAGTGGTCGTAGTTGTTAGGGTCACATCTATGGGTTGAATAGAATATATGAGTTTAAAAATGTGTTTAGAAACCTGAGATGTTCGTATTGCAACACCCCAAACATTTTCATCATATATTTGCAAGAAGGCAGTGGCTGAGGGTCTTAGTGTCTTGGGAATGACGTTAAACTGCATCTAATGGTGAAGATCAAATTCTCTAACTCTAGGATGAGGAATACCCCTTTATCGTCATTACTCCCAGGTGCACCTTGATCCGGATTGATAGTACCTTTTAGGGTAGGTTGAATAGATTAAAAAAAAATGAGTATTAAATTGTGTTTAAAAAATTGTATTCGAAATTGAAATTAAATACCCATCAAAAATGAATAAAACAAAACGATTCGGCATAAAATAACCAAGATGGGTTGACATGCCGTAAAATCCAACCAACCAACCAATCAACCAAGAATAAATAAAACAAAATGTCTTTGACATAAAATAACCCAACATGGATTGACATGCCGTAAAATCCAACCAACCAACCAACCATCCAAGAATAAATAAAACAAAATGTCTTTGACATAAAATAACCCAACATGGATTGACATGCCGTAAAATCCAACCAACCAACCAACCAACCATCCAAGAATAAAATAAACAAAATGTCTTTGACATAAAATAACCCAACATGGATTGACATGCCGTAAAATCCAACCAACCAACCAATCAACCAAGAATAAATAAAACAAAATGTCTTTGACATAAAATAACCCAACATGGATTGACATGCCGTAAAATCCAACCAACCAACCAACCAACCAACCTAGAATTATAAGAGTGGTTTAACAAATACTTGCTTCGTTCCTAGTGTATTTGTTACTTAGCAAACTCAGCATTCCACTTTTCTTTTCTTTGCTGAAGAACTTTGACATTTTCAGTTAAAGGAAGCACTTTACCATTTCTCTTTGGTATATCCGAATAGCTAACACCACACCACTTGCCGCTGGAGTCATTATTCCAAGGCATGTAGGGAAAGACGCACCTGCTAAAAGCACCGTTTAAAAATAGTTAAAAACTAAACCCTCAAAAATCGGTTAATTATCGGATTTAATAAAAACTTTCCAGGATATCAAAAATAAAAGATAAATCTTCTTTTAACTTTATGCCTATCAGTCGATGGTGGACAATTCCTGCGACGATAACTATTACAAAACTGTTCGCCTACACTTTAGGTTATAATAGACTAGAAGTGGCTACCCAGCATCGCCTGGGTAGAGGGGGGATTTTAAAAAAATTAGTCTCATAGATCCATTATTACCGAATCGTAAGTTGCTTTCCCCCAGGATGCCCCATTAAAATACCCACGAAAAAAAGACCTTGTGCTGATCCAGCCACTCTGAAAAGAAAAATTAATGTCTACTATTTACAACATTAAATACAAAAAAAAATTCCGTGCTGTTATTATTTAAATTTTATTTTTTAATTATCTTCACGAATATAAATAAAATCTTCATTATTTTTGCTCAAAAACCAAGATATGATGATAGTGAATGTTTGTATATATTTACTTTGTCGTTAATTGTTTTATTTTCATAGTTTCCTCCGGACATACATACATACATACATACATACATACTAACTGCCCTTTATATATATATATATATAATATATATATATAATATATATATATATATATATATATATATATAGAGAGAGAGAGAGAGAGAGAGAGAGATAGATAGATAGATAGATGAAAATATGTATTATTTTTTTAGACAGAAATTTAGGATTGTTTCTTTCTACTAAAAAAGAAAAAAAAAGAAATGATTATGAACGTTTTAAGATTTAAAATTTATTTTTAATAATATATATATATATATATATATATATATATATATATTATATATATATATATAGATAGATAGATAGATAGATAGATGGAAATATATATTATTTTTTTAGACAGAAATTTAGGATTGTTTCTTTCTACTAAAAAAAAAAAAAAAAGAATTATGAACATTTTAAGATTTAAAATTTATGTTTTAAATATAGTTTGTGAAGTTCTCGCCCGCCACTAAAGTCCGCGTTTTCTTTTTGCACTTCTAATTAATAGGTAGAACTTATTTACCTAATGATTAGGTCTGATTGTTTTTTCAGCGCCGAATTTGGATTTGATGGAGCTCTGATCTATATAAACCTGCAAAGCCTCTTAAAAAATGCCAGAATTCTACTTCATTTCAGAAAACTTTGAGGCCCCAACATATTGAGCTCCTAAACTTGCTCAGCTTAGGCCTAAATTCTATACTATTCACCCTACAACATTTTTAGGCAGACAGGAAACAAAGGTAACGAAATTAATTTTTTTTTTTTTACAACGGCTCATATACCAGGATAAAAAATGTGTAATTTGAAGCTGCAACCAGAAATGACGATATCTTTTCTTAAATTTCGGCTTAAATTCTTTTTTTTAGGGGGGGGGTTGTAAATCAACCCATTTGTTTGTATTTCTGTTTCTTAAGCACTTGAAAACAAGTATAAAACCCAGCTGCAATCTAGATGGGATAGCTGAGGTACTAAGCTGTAGCATCCTTAGCTAATGCGGATTTTAGTTGTGAGTGTTATATACCCTTTTACTCGGGTGTATATACGGTTTGGTTTGGTTGTTTTGTTTTATGGCATATCAACCTCAGTGGGTCATTTAATGCCGATAAAGTTTTGAAATAAATCTATTCTTAATGGATAATACAATTTTCTTATTAAATACATTTTTCTATTTAACCCATAGATGGGACCCCTAACAGGTACTATCACTCCGGGTCAGAGTGGACCAGGGAGCAATGGTGATAAGGGGGTGCTCACTTTCCCCAAACCTCCAGAACTGTAACCTCACCATCAGATAGAGTTTAACGTCATTCCCAGGACATGTAGACCCGCAGCCACCGCCTTCTAGCATCCATATGATAAAAGGGATGGGGCTTGCCATAAGGGTAATAGGGTTGGGAAAATTCATATAGGTGCTAGGGTAATCCAATCATCAGATGATTGGATTACCAAGAAATTTTAAGTTATGAGTGTGAAACCATAATATCACCATTAATCATATATAAGTCCTGAAACAACGTTTAGCCTTGTTGTCTCTTAGTCTCCAGCCTGATCCACCTGCCGGGTGTGAGAATTCAATCCGTACAGCAATTATTAGACATACAATGCTATTTCAACCTTGCAATGAGCTTGTTCAATATCTTCGATTTAAATTTTGACATGCTTCTGGCAAACACTCCCATGCAGGCTTGTCGACAGGATATTGAAAGGGTAGACGGTGGAGGACAAGCACGTGTTGGGTGTGAGAAAAAGTGCTTTATGGTAACGTAAAGCTTTTTAAGTGTCTATCGAGAGGCGTATTTCATAAGTTCGCTTTTGCACTTTTAGTCGAAGTTTATTTTCGGCTACTTTGATCGGTTTGTAATTGTATCCAGGGTTCAAATACTGGACGAGTCTGGTTGCGTTTCCCATAGATTTAATATCCTTGGGAAAGGTACGAATCCAACTATTCTCCCTTCAGCTCCCGGGCCAGTCTCATCCCCGCGGTGTGTAATCAATACAGGCTAATAAAACTTGATCAAGAACAAAGTCTTGTAGTTTGTTAAATAATGAAGAAACAAACAATGTCCAGCTTAGCCCAGCCAAAGAAGAGTTAGCAAGGAAGAAAATCAACACCCAGCCGATAGAAGTCAGCCAGATAAGATAGAAGAAGAGGCAAGTAACCAGCAGAGTACCAAGTAAGACCATCATCTCTAATTCTAAACTATGTCTCTGTCTCTGTCTCTGTCTCTCTCTGTCTGTCTGTCTCTCTATGTCTCTTTCTCTGTCTCTCTCTATTATATACTTAGGTATGGCAGAAGGGTATATATGGTACACAACAATAATCTAACCTTTTATTTATTCGTTCATTTGGTCTACTCAAAAGGTCACTATATCTTAACACATGAGCTGATTATTTGAAACGCCTTCTTCTCCAATGTTCTTCCCTATCTATAATGTTAATATTATCCCATAAGGGCAGATATTTCCATCTTCCTTCCATATATGGTCAGCCATATCTAACTTTTCCTATTTTTCTCGTACCACTTGTTGAAATTATTTGATATAAGGCATGGGCATATGGTCACTCCTAAATATAGACTCGTTGACTACCACGTGACCTGGGGTAGATTTCTATTGTCCAATCACTGGCACTGCTGCTGCTGCTGCTTCTGCTGTATTAATAGAGGCACCATTCTAAACTTATGTTATTGACACTTGGATTCTCTTGGACGTAGGACTTACAAAGAATACTCTAAAACCGGATTCTTATTGGCTTGCTTACTTACTTATTACATCTGGAACTAAAGGATGCCGACAGATACTTAACACCACTGACTGTCGTGTCTTCTAGTCTTACTTTCAGTGGGCCGCATGTCTCACCTTTGATATACTTGTCACAACTTTCTCTGAAACAAAACTTGGTTTGAGAATAACATAGGCGAGAAAATCAGTAATCAAGCGACGTTGACTTAATGTCCACGCTACTCTAATATATATATATATATATAATATAATATATATATATATATATATATATAAGTGATTTATGGGGTCCAACGGGAGAGAAATAAAAATATTTAATAAAAAAGATCCGCAAAATTTGATAATGTTTTTTTAAACTTTTAAATATTTTTATCTTACATTTTGCGACACATGTTTCAGATCTTCTGATATCTTCTTCAGGCATATATATATAAATATATATATTATATTACTCTTATATTATATATATATATGTACTCTCTACTGAGACAACGTCGTCTCCGATGGTTGGTCATGTACGTCGGATGGATGATGGACGAATCCCGAAAGACATCCTGTATGGAGAGCTAAACATCTGGTAAAAGACAGATTGGTCGCCCCTACTGCGATTCAAGGATGTCTGCCAAAAATGATCTCAGGTGCTTTGGCATGTCCCTTCCAGCTGGGAAAATTTGGCTCAAGACCGCCCTCGGTGGCGGCAGAATCTCCATAGAGCCTGTACACGTCAGAATTCACCCTGATACAACATCATGAAGCTAAAAGGTCCATAAGAAAGCAACGGCAACAAAGCATCGGGACATCATCATCTACAGGGACAACCTACAAATGCAAAATCTGTGGTCGAGAATGTTTCTCAAACGTAGGACTTCATAGTCACAGGAGGCGCTGCAACCTCAGGGGCACACAAAAACTTTTATCATAGTCTTTCGAGACTGAATGCCAATGATGATATATATATATATATATATATATATATATATATATATATATATATGATATATAATTTGCTATTATTTATATATAAATTGAGGCTCAATATCATTGGAAAGCATGTCCATTACCTAGGATGGCGTAGATGGCGTAGACAAGAAATCAAAAAGTGCTTGATAATTGATAGTATCGCGTTGCGATTTCAAACCAAGTTAATGTTTTATATTCGTGTTTTTCCTGATATGTTGTTGTGTGGTGCATAAATAGGATAGGACACAGACTTAGTTCTAGTTTAGTTTGTGAATATTGTGGGGATGTTGTTTTTGTGTTGGAATTTAACGGAGGGAGATCAAAACTTCTGTTGTATCAAATTTGTAAACTGTTACTTTTATTTATGGCTAGTTCAGTTTATGGGCCATAATGGGAAAGCTGGTTTCTCTCTGTGTGGGATTTAAAGGAAGGCGTTCTAATCTACTGTTGTATCAATTTCGCTACTTACTATACATTGTTAATTCCGACCGTTCCTGTTCTTTGCATATAAAACCCATTAAACCTTTCTAATATTTATAACTTGTCAGTACTAATATAATAACAAACAACTGTGGAGAAGTGCTTTGCGTAACGGTTATTAACGTAGTAAATGGAATCAGTTAACCGAATTAAAAACCTGGACGAGGCTGTTCGCGCAAATGCTTTGATCTCCTCTTCCAGCAATGGGTAAATGGTTCTTTTGACTTGGTTTGGCAACAATTTAGGAGAAAGAAACCTCAATTCAAACCAGCAACACTCCGCTTAAAAACATGACCTTTCATCATTTTACTGCACGTGTTAATGATTAACGTCATGGGAAAATGAACTCGTTGCCCCAAGTTCAAATCCTGGACTTGGTAATTGCATTTCACTTAGCGCTAATACCCTTGGTAAACATTTTGAATCCTACTCTCCCTCCAGCTATGGGATAAATAGTAGGGCAGATTGGGCTCTTTAACCTTGGTTAGGCAACCGGTCTAGGAGAAGGGAAAACTCTGAATTCAAACCTGTTGAACTCCGCTTGAGAAATTGACCTTGTGTCGCATCCTGCTCGTGCGGGGACTTTGGTAAATATATATACTGCGCATGGCGTAAATACCTGTGGCGTGTTGCAACGTTAGAGCTAGGGGGCAAGAGATCGGTCCACTCAACTCTCTAGTCGTTTGGGGTGGCTTAAAGTCGGTATCAGCCAATCAGCGAGGGAGTCTATCCCCTTTTCACTAGCGCTAGACCAAGGAGATTGTTTGGCGTCTGAGGTGGAGCGCCACACCTTCTCTAGTGACTAATAAATACTGATTCATTTTATTTTCGAAAATTTCACCTACTCGGTCACTTTGAAATTCTACGCGTTTCATAATTCAGGAGTAAACGGACAAAACTTGTGATGCAAAACTTGGAGACGCGTGGTGTAATGGTTAGAGTCGTGAAAATGGACTAGTCGACCCGAGTTCAAATCCTGGACGAGTCTGTTTGTATATTCACATAGCGCTAATACCCTTGTGAAGGTACGAATCCAACTATTCTCCCCCCAGCTATGGGCAAATAGCAAGGTGGATTGGGCTCTAACCTTGTCTAGGTAGCCAGTCTAGGAGAAGGAAAACTCTGAATTCAAACCTGTCAAATTCCGTTAAAAAATTGACCTTGTGCCACATCCTGCTCGTGCGGAGTGGTTGGTATATATATTTAGAGTTTCCGTCGCCTAGACTGGTTACTTAGTCAAAGTTTATTTACTGGATGGAGAGTACTTAGATGCATACCTTTCCCAATGGCATTAGCGATGTGTAAAATGCAACCAGACTCTTCCATGACTTGAACTCGGGTTGACGAGTCCATTTCTTACGACTTTAACCATTACACCTGTACCTACATATATTTACCAACCATCTACACGAGAGGATGTGACACAAGGTCAATTTATTAAGCGGGGTTTAACTGAATTCGGAGTTTTCATTCTTTTTAAACTGGGTTGCCAAACCAAGGTTAAAGAGCCCAGTCCGCCCTACTATTAACCATAGCTGGAGGGAGAATAATTGGATTCATACCTTCTCAAGGGTATTAGCTCTGTGAAATACAAGCAGCCTCATCCAGGATTTGAACTGGGTCGATGAGTCCTTGTCCTACGACTCTTACCATTACACCGCGCGCCTGTAAACTAGACTCTCCTTGAACCTTGAAGTTCTCAGCCACACCAAATCTCTGTGTTCATACTCGAAGTATCTGGAATTCATGGGTTAGCTTTTTTATGAATGTCCGGATTTATTGAAATCCGAGTTTATGTTTGGTTTAATGGCATATCAACAACTGTGGGTTATTAATGCCAACTCTTTATAATATGTATTATCTGCGTAATTCGGACTATTGTCCTCATCTTCATTGTTATCTGTACAACGTTTTTTTTCTGATGTGCCCTTCGGCCTTCTTCAGGTATTCTTGTCGAACTCGGAACTTTCTCGGACACAGGAACCTTCTTTTCGAACTCGGAAACATTCTTTTCGAAATCGGGAACCTTCTTGTCGTAATCTGGAGCCATCACAGAAACTTTGAACCTAACCCTTTATTCGGTCCACGGAGGTAATCATTTCCAATTGCGCTAAACCATAGCTGGGTACAGGCGTTAATTTGTGTTAATTATATTCTATGTTACTGCTGCCCTTGACAGGATTGAACCTGCAATCCAGAGATAACTGTCACTTAGAAACTGTCTTCAAATTAACTCCTTTTTATCCACTAGCCATGTGTCCCAATTATTTATAATATACATAAAAATATACTATATATGATGTATATAATATAAAATAACATAATTTAACAAACAACATCCAACATAATCTTATTATTTAATGGAGATTGTGTGTTTTTCTGTCTGTAACCGAAACTATATTTACTAATCGAGTCACAATTAACATAGTTTATTTACATCACAATTCTCCATGATTTTATCTATATTTAAACCTCAATTATAATAAATTGCTTCACCTTTTTATTAGTTGTCCATTATCTACATGATATTTACCGCGTACCCCACTTGTACGGGTTCAGCACAAACTCCCTATTAACGGGACCACCCACAAAGCTGAAGCTCATGGAGTGGCAGAGTGAAAAATTGCGTCGATCCCTCGGCATTCCCCCTCAAGGGTGGCGCCTCAGGCACTGGGCAATAACCCAGCCCTGCCCCCTTTAAATCAAGGGGGCAGGTGTTGCCTTGGGATGGCCCCCTGGGATCGACGCCGTTAATTATATCAATGGTCCAGAGGCCGAAGCCACTGTTGTCCATATCTACATACTAATAACATGCAATTGTATATATATACAAAAAATTAGCGGTTACAGTGTTGAACGGGAAGGCTAATTTTGCTATTTGATATTAAAAATGTGATTTTATTAAATACGTCTTAGTATTATTGATTATCTAACTGTTTGGTTTTATTTTAATGAATATAAGCAAAAATCTCTCCAATGAATCTTAAAAGAATCCATTACAAGAAAAATAACTGTCATTTATTCTTTATTTTTAATTTAACTAAATAGTTAAAATAAGTAAAAATTCAGCAATGAAAAGGACGGGAGTGATAGAAGAGTAAGTTTCAATTTCTATTTCTATTATACCCCCACTTGTTTCAAATCTTTTATCTGCCTTCTTATTGGACTTTCTAATTTAATATTGGTATTTTCATTACATTAAAACTTAAATACTTGCCACCCGGAGGGTGCATTATTGCTATTATATATAACGTAGACGAAATATAATTATATTATATACTATATGTGTGTGTGTGTGATGTGTGTGTGCGTGTGTATGTGGAATGTGTGTGTGTGTGTGTGTGTGTTATAGTTACCAACACAGGAACATGTATCATACATCAAAAATGAAGCTGGTCCTCTGTGATCACATCCCTACTCCTCCACATAATCACCTTCTCTTTCAATAGGCAATGTTCCACCTTCGAATGAGAACATGTATCCCTGTCCTGTAAAATTTCTGTTGACTGTTCTTTGAGCCACTTCTTCACTACAGATTTCACTTTCTCGTTACTGGAATAATGTTTACTTCTCAAGGAAGAGGAGAGGGCAAATATATTCCAGTGACGAGAAGTGAAATCTGCAGTTAAGTTGTGCTCAACAGAACAGTCAACAGAATTCTAGAAAGCTTTTAAGCATTATTTTGTGGTAAATTTTTAAAGCAAATTTGTTAAAGTGCACGATTACAGTTAGAAATCTATTTTACTTTCAGGTGCGTTCCCATAAGTGGTCTTTTGTGGACGTATTTTCACTATCTGGGTTCATAATTATCGATAATTTTTTTTTCTCGCAAGAAAGACAGAATTCTCCCGCCAGATGCAAATGCTTCTACAGACACATAACCCATGGCCACTAACTGTTGACTTGAGTAACGTAGTTGATCTCTCTCTT
>CM042161.1:92719603-92739603 GCA_023376005.1 Doryteuthis pealeii
AAGAGAAGAGATACTGGGCTTGTAACCTTCGTTGGCAACCAGTTTAGAAGAAAGAAAACTCCGAATTCAGTTAAACCCCGCTTAATAAATTGACCTTGTGTCACCATCCTGCTTCGTGTAGAGGGTTGGTAAATATATGGAGGTAACGTGGTGTAATGGTTAAAGTACGTAAGAAATGGACTCGGCAACCCGATTCAAAGTCATGGAAGAGTCTGGTTGCATTTTACACATCGCTAAATGCCATTGGGAAAGGTATGCATCTAAGTAACTCTCCCTCCAGTAAATAACTTTGATAGGTAAACGCAGTCTATAGGCGACGGAAAACTCTAAATATAATATACCAACCATTCCGCACGAGCAGGACGCGGCACAAAGTCAATTTTTTAAACGGAATTTGACAGGTTTTGAATTCAGAGTTTTCCCTTCTCCTAGACTGGCTACCTAGACAAGGTTAGAGCCGCAATCCACCTTGCTATTTGCCCATACGCTGGGGGGAAGAATAGGTTCGATCATCCTTCCCAAGGATATAGCCGCTATATGAAATACAGACTCGTCCAAGATTGAACCCGGTCGATTAGTCCATTTCCTATTATTCTAACCATTACAGCCACGCGCCTCCAAAGTTTTGCATCACAAGTTTTGTCCGTTTACTCCGGAATTATGGAACGCGTAGAAATTTCAAAAAGTGAGCCCGAGTAGGTGAAATTTCGAAAATAAAATGAATCAGTATTTATATGTCAACTAAGAGAGGTGGTGGCGCTCCACCTCAGACGCCAAAAACAATCTCTTTGGTTTTGCGCTAGTGAAAAGAGGATAGACTCCCTCGCAGATTGGCTGATACCGACTTAAGCCACCCCAACGACTAGAAGATTGAGTGGACCGATTTCTTGCCCCCCTGGCTCTAAACGTTGACCAACGCCACAATGTATTTACGCCATGCGCAGTATATATATTTACCCCCCACACACACACACACAAACACACACGAGCAGGATGCGACACAAGGTCAATTTACGCTAACTTACAAGTTACACACTACAACACGTTAACGTTACACGTTACACACTACGCCATGTTAATGTAACACGCTACACACTACCATATACGTTACATTCTACATCATGTTTCACGTTACACACCACGTTACACGTTGCACTCTACGTCACGTTACACTTTATCCCTACGTTACACGTTACTTAGCATCTTGTATGTTACCCACGACGTCACGGTGTCACTGTCCAGTACTTTACCTACTCCCCTTCGTATATATATATATATGAAGGGGAGTAGCAGGATGCGACACATGGTCAATTTCTTCAGTGGAGTTCAACAGGTTTGAATTCAGAGTTTTCCTTCTCCTAGACCGGTTGCCTAACCAAGGTTAAAGAGCCCAGTCTGCCCTACTATTTATCCATAGCTGGAGGGAGAGTAGGATTCAAAATGTTTACCAAGGGTATTAGCGCTAAGTGAAATGCAATTACCAAGTCCAGGATTTGAACTCAGGGCGACGAGTCTATTTCCCATGACTTTAACCATTACACCACGCGCAGTATATGATGCAAGGTCAGGTTTTTAAGCGGAGTGCTGCTGGTTTGAATTGAGGTTTCTTTCTCCTAAATTGGTTGCCAAACCAAGTCAAAAGAACCATTTACCCATTGCGGGAAGAGGAGATCAAAACATTTGCGCGAACAGCCTCGTCCAGGTTTTTAATTCGGTTAACTGATTCCATTTACTACGTTAATAACCGTTACGCAAAGCACTTCTCCACAGTTGTTTGTATTATATTAGAACTGACAAGTTATAAATATTAGAAAGGTTTAATGGGTTTTATATGCAAAGACAGGAAACGGTCGGAATTAACAATGTATAGTAAAGTAGCGAAATTGATACAACAGTAGATTAGAACGCCTTCCCTTAAATCCCACACAGAGAAAACCAGCTTTCCCATTATGGCCATAAACTGAACTAGCCATAAATAAAAGTAACAGTTTACAAATTTGATACAAACAGAAGTTTTGATCGTCCCCCGTTAAATTCCACACAAAAACCAACATCCCCACAATATTCCACAAACTAAACTAGAACTAAGTCTGTGTCCTATCCTATTATGCACCACAAAACAGCATATCAGGGAAAACACGAATATAAAACATTAACTTGGTTTGAAAATCGCACACGCGAGAAACTATCAATTATCAAGCACTTTTGATTTCTTGTCTACGCCATCCTACGCCATCCTAGGTAATGGACATGCTCTACCAATGATATTGAGCTCAATTTATATATAAATATAGCAAATTATATTATCAATATATATATATATATATATACCTTATTATAATGGAGATTGTGTGTTTTTCTGTCTGTAACCGAAACTATATCTCTACTCAAGTCACAATTCCCTTAGTTATTGACATCACATTCACCATGAATTTATTTTTTATTTAAACCTCAATTATTGATAAAATTGTTGTACCTTATTAATACTGTTGGATCTACATACTAATAACATGCAAGTATATTTATATATTCAACAGAATAGCAGTTTACAGTGTGTACGAGAAGGCTAATTTGCATATTGATATTAAGAACTTGATTTTAATAAATATATCTTAGAATTATTGATTTCTAATTGGTTTGGTTTTCTCTAAAGAATCTGAGCAAAATGCTCTTCAATAAATCTTAAAAGAAATCCATAAACAAGACGAAAGAACTGTAATTTTATTAAATACTTCATAATCTAACTAAATAGATAATTAGGACGAATGAAGAGGGGAGTGATAGAAAATGATGGAAGATTAGATTTAAAAAAGCTGTTCTATTTTCGATTATACCCCCTCGATTTATCATTTTCTAAATAGTTTCTAATTTGATATAATATTTTATTACATCAATACCTAAATACTTGCACCCGAAGGGTGCATATATTTGCTAGTATATATAATGGAGATTGTTTTTTTTCTGTTCTGTAACCGAAACTATATTACTACTCAAGTCACAATTCCCTTTGTTATTAATTATCAATATATATATATGTATATATAATATTCTTATTATAATGGAGATTATGTGTTTGTTTGTCTGTAACCGAAACTAATATCACTGCTCACGTCACTATCTATTTTGTTATTATACATCACATTCTCCATGAATCATTTTTATTCAAGCCTCAATTTATTAATAAAATTGTTTTTCATTATTAATACTGCTGGCCATATCTACGTAATAATAACATGCAATTGTATTTATATGTACAACAAATAGCGGTTTACCCGTGTGAAACGGGAAGGCTAATTTGCATATTGATATTTAAAATGTGATTTTAATAAATATGTGCTTAGTATTATTGATTTTCTAATTATTTGATTTTTCTAAATGAATATGAGCAAAAATCTCAGAGATAAATCTTAAAAGAAATCAATTAACAAAATAAATAACTTTAATTTTATTCTTTACTTCCTATTTTAACTAAATAGTTAAATTAGAAAAATTTAGCAAGGAAAGACGGAGGTGATGGAAGAGGAAGCTACAGCTGTTATATTTTTTCGATTATACCCCTCTCTGTTTCAAATCATTTTATCTGCATTCTTATTTAGTTTCTTTAGACTTTCTAATTTAATATGATATTTTATGAGATTATTACTTGCACCCGGAGGGTGCATATATTTGCTAGTAATTATAATGGAGATTGTGTGTTTTTCTGTCTGTAACCGAAACTATATTACTACTCAAATCACAATTCCCTTTGTTATTGACATCACAATCTCAATGATTTCATTTTTATTTAAATCTCAATTATTAATAAAATAGTTTTACATTATTAATGCTGTTGACCATATCCACATATTAATAGCATGCAATTATATTTATATATACAACAAAATAGCGGTTTACAGTGTGAACGGGAAGGCTAATTTGCATATTGATATTTAAAATGTGATTTTAATAAATATGTGTTTAGTACTATTGATTTCTAACTGTTTGGTTTTATTTTAATGAATATAAGCAAAAATCTCTTCAATTAATCTTAAATGAAATCCATTAACAAGATAAAATAACTGTAATTTTATTCTTTACTTCCTCTTTTAACTAAATACTTAAATTAGAAAAAATAACAATGAAAGACGAGAGTGATGGAAGTGTAAGTTTCAGTTGTTCTATTTTTCGATTATATCCCCTCTGGTTCAAATCTTTTTATCTGCATTCTTATTTAGTTTCATTAGCCTTTCTAATTTAATACAATATTTTATTACATTAAAACTTAAATACTTGCACCCGGAGGTTGCATATATTTGCTAATATATATATATATATATATATATATATATATATATATATATATAATGCCTGAAGAAGATATTAGAAGATCTGAAACACGTGTCGCAAATTTAAGATAAAAAATGTTTAAAAAGTTTAAAACATAATCCATTTTTAAAAACATAATCCTTTTTTATAAGATATTTTATTTTCTCCCGTTGGACCCATAACAACACTTTATATATATATATATATATATATATATATATATATATTATATATATGTGTGTGGTGTGTGTGTGTGTGTGTGTGTGTGTGTGTGTGTGTGTGTGAGTAGCGTGGACATTTAAGTCAACGTCGCTTGTTTACTGATTTTCTCGCCTATGTTATTCTCAAACCAGTATTGTTTTCAGAGAAAGTTGTGGCAAAGTATACAAAGGTGAGAACATGCGGTCCACTGAAAGTAAGACTAGAAGAACCCGACGGTCAGTGGTACGAGAAAAAATAGAAAAGTTAGGTATGGCTGACCATATATGGAAGGAAGATGGAAAATATCTGCCCTTATGGGATAATATTAACATTATAGATAGGGAAGAACATTGGAGAAAAAGGCGTTTCAAATAATCAGCTCATGTGTTAAGCTATAGTGACCTCTTGAGTAGACCAAGTATAGAGATGAATAAAAAGGCTAGATTATTGTTGTGTACCATATATACCCTTCTGCCATACCTGAGTATATAATAGAGAGAGACAGAGAAAGAGACAGAGAGAGACAGAGACAGAGAGAGAGACAGAGACAGAGACATAGTTTAGAGATTAGAGGTGGTGGTCTTACTTTGGTACTCTGCTGGTTACTTGCCTCTTCTTCTATCTTATCTGGTTGACTTCTATCTGCTGGGTGTTGATTTTCTTCTTTGCTAACTCTTCTTTGGGCTGGGCTAAGCTGGACATTGTTTCTTCATTATTGAACAAACTACAAGACTTTGTTCGTGATCAAGTTTTATTAGCCTGTATTGATTACCCACCGCGGGGATGAGACTGACCCGGGAGCTGAAGGGAGAATAGTTCGATTCTTACCTTTCCCAAGGATATTAAATCTATGGGAAACGCAACCAGCCTCGTCCAGTATTTGAACTCTGGATACAATTACAAACCGATCAAAGTAGCCTAAAATAAACTGCGACTAAGAGTGCAAAAGCGAACTTATGAAATACGCCTCTCGATAGACACTTAAAGCTTTACGTTACCGTAAAGCACTTTTTCTCACACCCAACACGTGCTTGTCCTCCACCGTCTACCCTTCAATATCCTGTCGACAAGCCTGCATGGGAGTATTTGCCAGAAGCATGTCAAAATTTAAATCGAAGATATTGAACAAGCTCTTTGCAAGGTTGAATAGAATTGTATGTCTGTAATAATTGCTGTACGGATTGAATTCTCACACCAGGCAGGTGGATCAGGCTGGAGACTAAGAGACAACAAGGCTAAACGTTGTTTCAGGACTTCGCAATTCACTAGTACTTTCTTCAGTTTCTCTTACTGTTCTTAGGGTGGCCATCGTGACGTAATGGTTAGTAAATCAAACTTGTAGATCTATTAATACTGAATATATATATATATATATATATATATATATATATATATATATATATATACTATAGCGTGGGATTGGCACTGTTTCAGTTTTTACTGGAACGATATGCCAAAGTGCAGTATTATTGGGAGAGTGCTCAATATAAAAAATAGAGCTATTATATAATATAATAAAATAAATATATGAAGGTTTTATATGTTTATTTATTTGATGACAAAGGAACAGTAACGACCATTGGGTTTCATGAATACTTAACCGCAAACATTCGTCAGGTGACGTTGGGGTTCAAATGCAAGGCAAAATGGTTGTTACTGTTCTTTTGTCATCAAATAAATAAATATATAAAACCTTTATATATATATATATATATATATATATATATATATATATATATATATATATATATATGTGTGTGTGTGTGTGTGTGTGTGTGTGTGTGTGTGTGTGTGGTAAGGATAAAGGAGAAATGGACAAAAAGGAATAACTCAAAACAAATAGATGTAGAGATATATTTCGTTCCGTGTTAAGCGGTACTTCTTCAGTAAGTTTTATTAAAGCATTGTACATACAATTGTATTCATAGAAGAGAAAGTGAGTGGCTGGGGGAGAGTTTGGTAAGTAAATCAGGATGGAAGGCGAAGGTTTGTGAGGATTTGGTTGGTCAGAGGACCTCTGTCATGGAAAGTAGAGGGGGGAAGATCAAAAGATTGGGGTTTGTTCGGGGTGATAAGATCTCCCCCCCTCTACATACCATGATAGATGTCCTCTAACCAAACAAATCCTCACAAACCTTCCCCTTCTATCCTGATTTAATCACCAAACTTTCCCCCACCCACTCACTTTATATATATATATATATATATATATATATATATATATATATATATACACCTTTTAGAAGTCCTGTGCTATATGTACAATATCTGGCAACTAGTATATGTGATCCAGCGATTTTTTCCTGTTGCAAAGGGGTTTATAAATTCAAATGAATAAATTCACTTCCCTGTAAAACATCGGCCTTTATCCATCCTGTCAAAGTTTATATGGACCACTTTGAGAGGTCCTGATATACAATAAGAACGACCCTTACTCCTTATTAGTAGACAACCTCATATTACATACTTCATCGGTAGCTTATGAATTATGTACGTACTGTAGTTAGATATTTTTTAATCAGAGTTCGTTAGATTCAAAATAACGGGAGTCGAATGGAAACTTATCCTGGTTATGATTAATTTGTGGTGACACTGTACTTGACCCACCGGAAACGCGCCATTAGAAGCGTGAGAGTTTATTTTAGTTGCGAAATAAGTTCTTAGATATGGTGCCCTCACTCCGCGCGGGTCCTGGTCTGAGGTTGTTGTTTAATAAAGACTTAAAGAAAAAACAACAAAGTCTTGTTAACTTAATTAAACAAGAGATGAACAGCGAACAAGAATATGGCGGCCGACTAATTAGCAGCAGGAACCAGTAGACACAGAAAACAAGTAAAATCTCTCTCTCTCTCTCTCTCTCTCTCTCTCTCTCTCTCTCTCTCTCTCTCCGTATATACACACTTTGGCCCTATCTTGGGCTAGATGGGCGGTCGGAGAGGCCTCCTCCGATCAATCGGCTGGTCACGTCAAGCCCTAGCACCTATATGATTTTCTCAACCCTATTGCCCTTATGGCAAGTCCCAACCCCTTTTTATCATATGGGTGCTACAAGGCGGTGGCTGCGGGTCTACATGTCCTGGGAATGACGTTAAACTCTATCTGATAGTGAGGTTCCAGTTTTGGAGGTTTAGGGAATGTGGAGCACCCCTTCATCACCATTGCTCTCTGGTCCACTCTGACCCGGAGTGGTAGTACCTGTTAGGGTCCCATCTATGGGTTAAATAGAAAAATGTATTTATAAGAAAATTGTATTATCCATTAAGAATAGATTTATTTCAAAACTTTATCGGCATTAAATGATTCACTGAGGTTGATATGCCGTAAAACAAACCAAACCAAACCGTATATACACCCGAGTAAAAGGGTATATAACTAAAATCCGCATTAGCTAAGCATGCTACAGCTTAGTGCCTCAGCTATTGCATCAAGATTGCAGCTGGCGTTTTATACTTGTTTTCAAGTGCTTAAGAAGCAGAAATACAATCAAATGGGTTGATTTACCCCCCCCCCAAAAAAAGGCGAAATTTAAGAAAAGGTATCGTCATTTCTGGTTGCAGCTTCAAATTACACATTTTTTTTATCCTGGTATATGAGCCGTTGTAAAAAAAATCTTAATTTCGTTACCTTTGTTTCCTGTCTGCCTAAAAAATGTTGTAGGGGTGAATAGTGTAGAATTTAGGCCTAAGCTGAGCAAGTTCAGGAACTCAATATGTTGGGGCCTCAAAGTTTTCTGAAATGAAGTAGAATTCTGGCATTTTTTTAGGGGGCTTTGCGGGTTTATATAGATTAGTGCTCCATCAAATCCAAATCCAGCGCAGCAAAACAATCAGATCTAATCATCTTATTATAATGGAGATTGTGTGTTTTTATGTCTGTAACCGAAACTATATTACTAATCGAGTCACAATTAACATAGTTATTTACATCACATTCTCCATGATTTTATTTATATTTAAACCTCAATTATTAATAAAATTGCTTCACCTTTTTATTAGTGTTGTCCATATCTACATACTGTATTTACCGCGTACCCCACTTGTACGGGTCAGGCACAAAGTCCCTATTATGTGGGACCACCCACGAGCCGAAGCTCATGGAGTGGCAGGTGAAAAATTGCGTCGATCCCGTCGGCATTCCCCCTCAAGGGGGCGCCTCAGGCACTGGGCAATAAACCCAGCCCTGCCCCTTTAAATCGAGGGGGCAGGTGTTGCCTGGGGGGGATGGCCACCTGGGATCGACGCCGTTAATTATAGCAATGGTCCAGAGGCCGAAGCCACTGTTGACCATATCTACATACAAATAACATGCAATTGTATTTATATATACAAAAAATAGCGGTTTGCAGTGTGAATGGGAAGGCTAATTTGCATATTGATATTAAAAATGTGATTTTATTAAATGTGTGCTTAGTATTATTGCTTTCTGATTGTTTGGTTTTATTTTAATGAATATAAGCAAAAATCTCTTCAATGAATCTTAAATGAAATCCATTAACAAGAAAAAATAACTGTCATTCTATTCTTTATTTCCTAATTTAACTAAATTGTTAAATACGTAAAATTCAACAATGAAAGACGGCAGTGATGGAAGAGTAAGTTTAATTTCTATTTTTCTATTATACCCCCACTCTGTTACATATCTTTTTATCTGTCTTCTTATTAGACTTTCTAATTTAATACGATATTTCATTACATTAAAACCTAAATACTTGCACCCGGAGGGTGCATATATTTGCTAGTTAGGTAAATAAAGTTTACTTATTAATTAGAAGTGCAAAAAAAAAGTGGCGGGGCGAGAACTTCACAAACTATATTTAAAACATAAATTTTAAATCTTAAAATGTTCATAATCATTTTTATTTTTTATTTTTTTAGTAGAAAGAAACAATCCTAAATTTCTGTCTTAAAAAGTAATACATATTTTCATCTATCTATCTATCTATATATATTTATGTATGAGTAGAGGCTTACCGGTGGGTACGGGTACGATCGTTAGGAGCGCACAGTATCCAGGGGTTAAGACCGTGAAAAAACAAATACAAAGTGCTCAATACAATGTAGAGCAAAATTTATTTATCTATATATATAAAGGGCAGTTGGTATGTATGTATGTCCGGAGGAAACTATGAAAATAAAACAATTAACGACAAAGTAAATATATACAAACATTCACTATCATCATATCTTGGTTTTTGAGCAAAAATAATGAAGATTTTATTTATATTCGTGAAGATAATTAAAAAATAAAATTTAAATGATAACAGCATGGAATTTTTTGTGTGTGTGCGTTTAATGTTGTAAATAGTAGACATTAATTTTTATTTTCAGAGTGGCTGGATCAGCACAAGGTCTTATTTACGTGGGAATTTTAATGGGACATCCTGGGGGAAAGCAACTCATGATTCAGTAATAATGGATCTATGAGACTAATTTTTTAAAAATCACCCCTCTACCCAGGCGATGCTGGGTAGCCACTTCTAGTGTATTATAATCTAAAGTGTAGGCGACAGTTTTGTAATAGTTATCGTCGCAGGAATTGTCCACCATCGACTGATAGGCATAAAGTTAAAAGAAGATTTATCTTTTATTTTTGATATCCTGGAAAGTTTTTATTAAAATCCGATAATTAACCGATTTTTGAGGGTTTAGTTTTTAACTATTTTTAAACGGTGCTTTTAGCAGGTGCGTCTTTCCCTACACGCCTTGGAATAATGACTCCAACGGCAAGTGGAGTGGTGTTAGCTATTCGGATATACCAAAGAGAAATGGTAAAGTGCTTCCTTTAACTGAAAATGTCAAAGTTCTTCAGCAAAGAAAAGAAAAGTGGAATGCTGAGTTTGCTAAGTAACAACAACACTAGGAACGAAGCAAGTATTTGTTAAACCACTCTTATAATTCTAGGTTGGTTGGTTGGTTGGTTGGTTGGTTGGATTTTACGGCATGTCAATCCATGTTGGGTTATTTATGTCAAAGACATTTTGTTTTATTTATTCTTGTTGATTGGTTGGTTGGTTGGTTGGTTGGTTGGATTTTACGGCATGTCAATCCATGTTGGGTATTTTATGTCAAAGACATTTTGTTTTATTTATTCTGGTTGATTGGTTGTTGGTTGGATTTTACGGCATGTCAATCCATGTTGGGTTATTTTATGTCAAAGACATTTTGTTTTATTTATTCTTGGTTGATTGGTTGGTTGGTTGGATTTTATGGCATGTCAATCCATGTTGGGTTATTTTATGTCAAAGACATTTTGTTTATTTATTCTTGGTTGATTGGTTGGTTGGTTGGATTTTACGGCATGTCAATCCATGTTGGGTTATTTTATGTCAAAGACATTTTGTTTTATTTATTCTTGGATGGTTGGTTGGTTGGTTGGATTTTACGGCATGTCAATCCATGTTGGGTTATTTTATGTCAAAGACATTTTGTTTTATTTATTCTTGGGTGGGTTTGGTTGGATTTTACGACATGTCAATCCATGTTGGGTTATTTATGTCAAAGACATTTTGTTTTATTTATTCTTGGTTGATTGGTTGGTTGGTTGGATTTTACGCATGTCAATCCATGTTGGGTTATTTTATGTCAAAGACATTTTGTTTTATTTATTCTTGGTTTTTGGTTGGTTGGTTGGATTTTACGGCATGTCAATCCATGTTGGGTTATTTTATGTCAATTTTTGTTTTATTTATTCTTGGTTGATCGGTTGATTGGTTGGTTGGTTGGATTTTACGACATGTCAACCCATGTTGGGTTATTTTATGCTGTAGTCGTTTTGTTTTATTCATTTTTGATGGGTATTTAATTTCAATTTCGAATACAATTTTTTAAACACAATTTAATACTCATTTTTTTTATCTATTCAACCTACCCTAAAAGGTACTATCAATCCGGGTCAAGGTGCACCTGGGAGTAATGACGATAAAGGGGTATTCCTCATTCCAGAGAGTTCCAGAATTGGAACTTCACCACTAGATGCAGTTTAACGTCATACCCAAGACACTAAGACCCTCAGCCACTGCCTTCTTGCAAATATATGATTACAACACTTGGGGTGTTGTAATCTCAGGTTTCTAAAACAATATATGAGTTTAAAAATTAAACTCATATATTCTATTCAGCCCATAGATGTGACCCTAACAGCTACGACCACTCCGGGTCAGAGTGAAACTAGGAGTAATACAGATGGAAGGGTACTCCACAATCTCCAGAGCAGTTTAACGTCATACCCAGGACTCTAAGACCCTCAACCACCGTCTTCAAGCACATATATGATAAAAATGGTTGGTCACTTGTAATATGGGCAATAAGGACAATCATATAGGGGCTAGGGATTGACGTGGCCAGTTGATTGATCAGTAGGGGGTCTCTCCGACCGCCCGTCTAGCCTAAGTAAGAGCAAAAGCGGAATGTTGCAAATCATGGACCGCTCATCCACCAGGATTACATCCTTAAGCATTATGCTAAATTGATTCACATGCTCATTCTACGACATTAAGCTGTACTTACTATATATATATATATATATATATATATATATAATAATGAAGAAGATGACATATATATATATATATATATATATATATATATATATATATATATGGTGGACTCTCCTATCGAGAACGATAGATGAGGGTCAGCAGTGAGTGATTTGATTCCTTTCATGTTGTGCATGCTGTCCAGAAGACATTTTATGTTTCCTCGAGTGTGACAGCAGCCCAGCCCTGCTGCGAGCCATGAAGCCACACTGACAAACGAAATGATCCAAGGCAGGAGTTAAATGTTTTTGTTTTAAAGTTAGGCGGAGCCGATCTCTATGCTTCAGTCTATTTTCTGCAAAGCTCTTTAGTTTAGTGAAACAGGTCTTACGCCATTCCTTCCGATCCGATGCTAGATCTTCCAAGCACTCGGGTCAATATCGAGGCGTTTCAAATTGTCCTTCAATTTGTCCTTGTAGCGTAAGAGAGGACGTCCAATGGAACGCTTAGCATTTGGTAGTTGCCATATATATATATATATATATATATATATATATATATATACACGATACAGAAGATTACTTACAGGGGAATAAAATATCGAGTTAATCGTAATATCGACGGTCAATTAACCGAATAAGTGCTCATTACGTTAGTAGAACTGATTTAGTATTAAGGTGTATATAGAAATAGGCTCCTCAAGTTTCACCATAAAGGATCTCCAGGGTTAATTGTAATGAATTAATCAAGCAATTGCGCAATTATGACCGTTTAAAACAGTTTCGCTGTGAAGATGAACTTTATGTAGTTGATTGCTTCATTCAAATGTTAAATGTCAAACTCGATGTTGTTGAATGCTGAACGTGAAAGCTATAAAACCTAAACAATATTATAATTATATATTTACAAATCCATTCGCACGAGTAGGATCAATTTTTAAAGCGGAGTTCATCAGGTTTGAATTTTCCTTCTCCTAGACTGGTTGCTTAACCATGGTTAAAGAGCCTATCCGCCCAACTACAGGAGTGAGAACAGTTGAATTCATACCTTTTCCCAAGGGTATTTGCACTATGTGAAATGTGAACAGCCTCGTTCAGGATTTGAACTCAGATCACCGGCACCATTCCTACGACGATACCCATTACACCACGCACCACAATATTATTATTATAAACATTAGAAATTAATTACTTCAAGTTTCATGTGGTTTGCACAAGCATTTTCCAGCAATTTCGGACCTTTGGTTTAACAGTTCTTTGGTGTTATCATAGCATGCGATCACCAATTTTTCCTCAGAGCATAAAGGACAGAATTAATCACCTGGTCTATATCTGCGAAGTTTTTACAATTTCCCATTTTACGATAGGATCTATATCGTATTTATTTTTGATGTCCCAGACATATTTAGAAAGAGTCGTGTTATGAATATATTTTATGTTATTAAACCAAGATATGTGGTTATAGAACCTTTTCTTGAAAGTGTCTTGTGTTGAGCCTATGTATATCATTTTATTATTACTTTGTTTATTAATATGTACATTAACTTTGTATACTACACAAACACTTCGGCATTCTCCACTAAGGAGGCATGTTTCTATTTTATTATTACAATTACAAGGAAGAACATCGTTAAAATTACAGAACAGAATCCTCATCACCAAATGCGATTTAGAGTCATAACCGGAACTCTTTTTATGAGAATCTTTCTTTTCTGATGTGTGTGTAGGGGGTGAGGGGTCTAGTATGCTTTTTCCCGCCAATTAGACGGATTTTTATTGTTTTGTAACAGCTGTTATATCAGCGTTCTTCTTTTTTTTAATTGTGAAAATTGACTTTGTTTTTTTTTTATTGACAATGCAAGTTTGAATAAAGACTGTCGACAAAGGGCGACTCTTTTTAGAATTAAGGTTAGAGATAAGCATTATTATTCTTTCGGTCTTCCATAGTTTTAAACGTGTATACATTCTAAGCTGCGCTTCTTTTTTTTCTTTTTTTTTTTTTAGCGCCTTGTTGTGATTTAATGGTTAGCAAGCTATTCTCGCAGACTAATTACTACAGGGTAGTGAGTTCGATTATCATTGGGCCAGATGCCAAATCTAAGCCTGGTGTATATATATATATATATATATATATATATATATATATATATATATATATATATATATCATTTTTCATTTTTCGTTCATTATTTCATCCCCTATTTAATTCCCTTTTTGATATTTTGATTGTTATACAACATTCATCTCTTCTTTCTCCTCCCATCCATCCTGTTTGACTCTTTGCCTATCAAATTTCCATCACGTCTGTATCAAATTTTCTTGGCATTTTCTTTACCTTTATGATGGAATATTTCAAAGTTCACTATCTATTCATCTCAGAACTCATTCTATTCAAGTAAAGTCCTATTATTATTGTAATCTGATTCCTTCTGCTCAATTATAATGAATTAACCATTAGCGCTTTACGGTTGGATCGCAGCGGTGGGAACTTCCCTCCGCGTTTAAGATCCACTCGGCCAACCCTTTATTCACTCACACTGTTTTTCCAGCACTTTAAAATCTTCACCACCACCGTTAAAACACCGATTGCCATTAGATAATCGCAGTTAAGCATCAATGTGTATGTTCAATTATTATTATTATTATTATTATTATTATTATTATTATTATTTGTACAAAATAAAAAACACCATCCGGGCTATGTAAAAATAGATTTTTGAAACATATTGCCTGAGGGTTGGGATTAAAAATTCAATGTCAGCGAGTTTGTACCCTAAGTAAGTAAAATCATCAAATTCCTTAAAGAATTAAAAAATAAAACAATTTGAAATGTATACTTTAAATATGTATTAAAATAAAACAAACTATATATAGATATATAATACCAGTCATGTATTTATTAAAACTTGTTTTAAAAAACAATGAGGATTGTCTAATGCTGCATGTTCAAATTTTGAGTGTATTTATTCTATGTTATGACGATTTGGGGTAATGTGACGTAAGCAGTGACGTAATTTTTGTTACAGACAAAAACTGGAAGCGAATCTCTATTATTAATAGATTATTATTATCAGTAGTAGTAGTAGTAGTAGTAGTAGTAGTAGTAGTAGTTGGTTCATTGCTTTCATTTTTGAATGTTGAATAATCTTCGTTGATTTCGACAATTTTTATGTCATTCTTAGATGGGTAATCACGTGGTACTTGCTACAATTGAAGATATTTCTTTATCTTGTAGTCCGCAACAGAAATGAAACAAAGTGTGTTTGATAGTCCAACACGTACTGTATATCATGTCAAAAGTTAATCAAAATATATTGAGTAGAACAGGTTCAAATTGCCTTCAGTAGTTTATACCCTTCAAGACAGATCTTCAACCCGCTCCCCAGAAACACATGAAAAGTGTTCAATCTGCAGATCTGGTTACATTACCATTCGGTGTTCTTGCAGGGAGCAAGGCTTGGTATGCACTCCCAGCTTGCTTAGACTGTAAAGGTGTTTGTGCCAAATTGTAAGTATACCAGATGAGATACACATTCTCTGTCTGGTTACGACAGTCAGTAACAATGTGCACTATGCCACTTGCAAAATGTTGACATAGTGAAACCCCACTAATTTGGACAAGTATTTCATATGTTGCTCAATAATTTGGCTTGATTACATTATTTGTGGTTTATGAATAGCTGTTATATAATTAGCAGAAAAAACAACAAAAAAATTCAGATGACTGAAATGAACATAAAAAAAACAATATAGAGTGTGATTTTATCATGTGTGTCACTATATGCTTGAGTAAAAACAATCGCTTAAATAACTCAAATTTTGGACGGATATTGGAACGCTATTTTGGAGGACATTTTGAGACGTACTGCAATATGTATCAAAATTTATCAATGTATTAAAACTTAAAAAACACATTTTGGTCGTCAATAGAGAACAAACTATTCTCAATTAAACAGATACAGACACACACACAGACACACGCATATATATATATATATATATATATATATATATATATATATATATATATATTTGGGAGAATATGTGCTTAATTGAAGTCGTACCTAATTTTGAAAGGCGGGCACCCTATTCAAATATAAGGCTAAACAAATCGAGAAAAATGTTTAGCCTTACATTTGAATAGGTATGCCCGCCTAATTAAATAATTATTAATTAATTAACTTTCAAAATTAGGTACGACTTCAATTAAACACATATTCTCCCAAAAATTGTCGGCTAAAAAAGCCATATCAAAACACATCGCTTGTGCATTTACTTCTCATATATATATATATATATATATATATATATATATATATATATATACACTCAGGTTCTTAAGTAAAAAATCGGACCATATGACCTTTATGCATCCCTTTTGCGATCTCGATTCTTACGGACATTTTTCCATTTACACTGTCAAAATCCGGTTAGGGTTAGGGGTTAGGGGTTAGTTTTATAATTTAAAAAAAAACTCTCTAAAAATCGTCTGTTGACAATTAACCGGATTTTGACGGTGTAAATGAAAAAATGTCCGTATGAATCGAGATCGCAAAAGGAGTGCCTAAAGGTCATTTGGTCCAAAAAATCGACCGAGTGACAGCGCGTAACTCGAAAGACTCGTAAGTTGGGACACATAAGTTAACCCCACCTCTCTTTCTCTCTCTTTCTCTCTCTCTCTCTCTCTCTCTCTCTCTATATATATATATATATATATATATATATATATATATATATATATATATAATATGTGATATATATATATATATATATATATATCATCATTTCAACTCCATCTGATTATTTTAATAATAATAATAACGTAAATCCGTATACATTTTGATAAACAGACCGAAACACATGTGTAAGTGATATCGATTAAAAGTGATATCGATAAAATTCATTTTTATCCATCTACATTTCTTTTCTTTACTCATTTTTTCCTCATATATATATATATATATAATATATATATATAACGGTCTGTTGTTATTATTCTCTCAAAAACGCCCCCTTACCTATTATGGTAGAAGTGTGTAGTATCATTTGACAAGCTTAATTTCGCTAAGGATTGTTAGCTGTGTACTGTGGTCGAGGCGATATAGTGGTTCACTATGCTCGCTGAGGTCCCGGTTTCGATTTCTGTCGGAGGGAAATCGTTAGTATATGTCGCTGATGAGACTTAATAAAGTCGAAACAGTCTGTACGGCATTCTACACACCGAGCGATCCTTTGCCGGGATTACACTTGTCAATTTCATTTTCTATAAGAAAAAGTATCGAATTTTATGCGATACATGCGTTGTAAGTGCTTTCAAGTAAATATTTAATATATATAATATATATATATATATATATATATATATTCGAGTCTATTCTGTTAACGATATTCAGTGCGGTGTGGCTACAACTGTTGCCCGAATTCATCAACCGTAACATTATAACTACACTGTGATGACACTCACACAATTGCCCTAAGATATTAAAATAATCCTGTGTACAACAAAAACTTTTATATTAGAATGTTTGAAATGTAATAACTTTCTTACCAGAGAGTGCCTCGTTTTGGTTTCTTTGTTTAACGGCATATTAACCCCCAAACTACGAATAATCACAAAATTAAATACGAATGAATGTCCTATCGAATTTAGATTTTAAGATGCAACAAACAACATATTTAACTTTATTGATAGATCCAAATAGATTTATTTTGGTTTGGTTTCTTTGTTTAATGGCATATTAAAGATCGTGGGTTATTTAATGCCAATGCCACTTTTGTAGAAGACTAGTATCCGGGGTAAAAAGGGTTCATTATTATCCCAAAGGTATTAGTCCGAAAGTGAACGTAATAGCGCGAGTGGAGTTCGAACTCGCTCACTACGATATCAGCGACCAGAACGTTAGTTACGACGCCACGAGGAACTGTTGACCTTTTTCTATATATATATATATTTATTTACCAACCCCTCCGCACGAGTAGGATGTGACACAAGGTCAATTTCTTAAGCGGGGTTTAACAGGTTTGAATTCAGAGATTTCCCTTCTCCTAGACCGGTTACCTAACCAAGGTTAAAGAGCCCAGTCTGCCCTACTATTTACCCATAGCTGGAGGGAGAGTAGAATTCATACCTTTCCCAAGGGTATTAGCGCTAAGTGAAATGCAGTTACCACATCCAGGATTTGAACTCGGGGCGACGAGTCCATTTCCCATGACTTTAACCAATTACACCACACGCTTCCTTTTTCTAGATATAAGGTGTGTGCTAGATCGTCGCTCCTACTTATAGACTCGACCAGAACCATGTGACCTATCTCTTGGCCAATCACTGGTAGTACTCTGCTGCTGATACAATACTTAAACCAACTCTACTCGTCATAATTACTACAGCGTTCATTGACGACGGACATAGGATTAAATCACTGGACCTTTACCAATACGCTCACCAAGGATTTCTCACCAAAGGACTTACTTTAAGCCCTTTTCAGCTGGCCAAGGATGGCATTTAAAAACTTTACAGGGTCGCCCCAGAATATGAAGATAAATGCAAGTAAAATTTATTAATCAATAAGAATTTAATCACCTTTATTTTCAACGATTGTGGCACAACAAACCCAAGAAAATATTCGATTGTTAGGACGGGCGGTTGTCACACATTGCCCATACTCGGTATATTTTGCACAGACAGATTTTCATTTGTCTCGCTCATTATCATATATGTATATATATATATATCTTCTTATTATAATGGAGATTGTGTGTTTTTCTGTCTGTAACCGAAACTATATTACTACTCAAGTCACAATTCCCTTAATTATTTACGTCAAATTCTCCATGATTTCATTCTTTTAAACCTTCAGTTATTAATAAAAAATGTTTTACATTATTAATACTGTTGACCATATCTACGTACTATTATATGCAATTGTATTTATATATGCAACAAAATAGCGGTTTACAGTTTGAACGAGAAGGCTAATTTGCATATTGATATTTAACATTTTATTTTAATAAATATGTGCTTGGTATTATTGATTTCTAATTGTTTGGTTTTATCTTAAGAAATATAAACAAAAATCTCGTGGATAAATCTTAAAAGAAATTTATTTACAAGAAGAAATAACTGTAATATTATCCTTTATTTCCTATTTTAACTAAATAGTTAAATTAGGAAAATTTACCAATGAAAGAGGGGAGTAATGGAAAATGATGGAATAGTTAGTTTCAAAGTTGTTCTATTTTTCGATTATACCCCCTCTGTTGCAGATCTTTTTATCTGCATTCTTAGTCAGTTTCATTAGCCTTTCTAATTTAATATGATATTTTATTATATCAAAACTTAAATACTTGCACCCGGAGGGTGCATATATTTGCTAGTACATATATATATATATATATAATATATATATTATATATATATATATATATAGAGAGAGAGAGAGAGAGAGAGAGAGAGAGAGAGAAAAAACGTGACCCATTGGGTCACCCATTCAGCTCTAGGTAGAAAATTGAGATTAGGGAAAAGGGAGTTAGCAAAGCGAATAAATTTTTTTAAATGAATAAATACGGTCGGACGAAACCTAAAATCCTTATGTTAGCTTTCTAGGAAGGAAATGTTTGACCTCGTTTAAGCTACATGTTGCTGGTTGTGAAATTTAACATAGATATGCATTTCAAATTCTCTCTCTCTCTCTCTCTCTCTCTCTCTCTCTCTCTCTCTCTCTCTCTCTCTCTCTCTCTCTCTCTCTCTCTACTCTACTCTAGAGAGAAAATAATATTATATAACGAGGAGGTTGTCAAGAGATACATAGAGGGGAAGAAAGAGATAGACACTGAGTAAAGTAAGAGATTGGTTGGTTTTTGAATTAATTGCAAATTACGACTAATTAGAAGCAATTAAAAGGTGTTTTTTTTTCAAACATAATTCAATCCTAAAAGTAAGGAATAATTTAGTATAATTTTCGTGTCATTAAACTAAACAGTAAAAAAGCCTGTAGGAAACAAAAGTTGATTAATTCAGCTTT
>CM042161.1:92747103-92784603 GCA_023376005.1 Doryteuthis pealeii
AGGAAAGTATCGAATTTTATGCGATACATGCGTTGTAAGTGCCTTCAAGTAAAAAAAATTATATATATATATATATATATATATCATAGAAAGGAAGGAAAAACTCAACACCGTTATTCCATAATAAATTTATTTCGACCAAAAAAGGGGCCTATATAGATCTAAGTTGATTTAATATAGCTCCCCAAAATCCAGTCTCATCAGATGGGAGAATCAAGTTATCTGAATTGCAAATTTTTTTACTTCTCAAAAAATAAAATAAAAAAGTAAAAAATTTTAAAAAAAATGGTGACAGGAAGTCAAATGAGAAAAAAGGATACACTTTGAGTTCTGGCTTCTTAGGTGGATGGTAGTCAGACAAAATTAAACTATGAATTAAACTATTGAATGAATCTGAACAAGTATTGAGAAGAAAACTGATGACTGGATTTTGGGTAGCTATATTAAATCAACTTAGATTTATATAGGCCCCATTTTTGGTCGAAATAAATTTATTATGGAATTACGGTGTTGAGTTCTTCTATCCTTTCTATGATAAATATTGCTCTGTGTATATTCTAAAAAGTTTATTATACATTGAGCTCTCTTTAGTGATTTAAAGATTCGCTGTATTTATACATACTGGATCATACAATAATAATACAGTGTGTCTTAGAAATCACATTTAGAATCATCCCTTACTACCAAATTTTGGATACCTCACATCTATATATATATATATATATATATATTATATATATATATATATAGTCGGTAGAGCGTTTGGATAGAAACCACAATGTTTCTAGTTCGATACCGGCCTTCTCCAACTCAGCGTATGAGTAGCACATGGGTAAAGGGAGTAACTGATGGTAGGTGTGGCGCTTCACCTCAGACGCATAAACAATCACCTTCGTCTACTTCGACTATTCGAGGAATCGTAAGTTACCATGCACCGTTGACTTCGTGTCTTTGCTACCATATATAATATATATATATATATATATATATATATATATATATATATATATTGAGTACGTGCATATGTGTTTTGTTTAAAGATGTAGGCCTTTAACTTTAATACAACTAAAGTAAAGTCGTCGGAGCGGCCTAATGTCGGTATCAGCCAGACAGCGAGGGAGTCTATCCCCTTTTCACAAGCACTCGACCAAGGAGATTATCTAGGCATCTGAGGTCGAGCGCCACACCTGCCATCAGCTCCTCAATTTACCGCAAAGATCCCAGTGCAACTTATACGCTGATTTGGCGGGGGCCGGTATCGAACCAAGAACCTTTTGATTCCTAGCCGAACACTCTACCGACTGAGCTAAACCAGTGAAAAGAATCAAATGATAGAGCATGTATATCGTTTAAAAATCGCAACCCTATCCCTAACCCTAACCCTAATCCTAACCCTAACCGTTACCAAATTCCGTTGATTTACGTGTTTGCTACCCTAACTCATATCTCAATTGGTTGATTATTTGTACTTGTTAACAAGCCACACCTTTTGTGTGAACTGATAACAGAAATATGGTGCACTAATGGGACACAGATTTTTTCGATCGTCTCTCCTCCGATATTTGTTTTCACTGTCTCCCCCCCCCTTCTAGACCTGAAAATAAAATCAGATTCTATATTATTCTTTTATTTCAGTCATATCAAGTTGTTTATCTATTGAATAACCGCCCATACATAAAACCCTAATGATCCAATTAGGCCAAATTATCAGGCTGATAACTACTTGTCCTAATTAGGGAGGTTTACAATTTGTAACTGGAATGACCCACATTGTTACTGGCTGTTATAATTAGACTCCCGCCCTGTCGGATTGGAATGTAGAATACGCCGACTGCACCTCTGCTGAGGGGTAAAAATACCCCCATACTAATGAGGCGACCTGTGATGCTTAGATATAGAATCCTGAAGGCTGTGTAGTTCATGACATACAACATTCCACTTTTGCACTTACTTGAGCTAGCTGGGAGGTCGGAGCGGCCACCAGATCAATTGGCTGTTCAGATCAAGCCCTAGCATCTGTATGATTGTCCCGATCGTATTGATTTTTTGACAAACCCTCAACCTTTTTTATCATGTGTGCTAAAAGGCGGTGGCTAATGGTCTTAGTGTCCTGTGTATGAGGATAAACTGCATCTAGTGATGAGGTTCCAATTCTGGAGCTCTTGAGAGTGTGAACTACCCCTTTATTGCCATTACTTCTAGGTCCACTCTGACCGGGAGTGGTAGTACCTTATAGTGTCCCATCTATAGGTTAAATAGATTTTTTTTAAAATGAGTTTAAAGAATATGTTAAAAAATTAGTTTTAAAAATATGAATGCCCAACAAGAATGAATAAAACAAAAGTCTTAGGCATAAAATAACCTAAGGGGTTTGGTATGCCGTAAAATAAAACCAATCAACCAAATAATCAAACTCAGAGTTTGATGAACCTTCAATGTTGCAACAAACGCTTTTACAATCTAAGCAAGCTCGGGAAACAGCCAAACCTTTCTTCCTGTATGTACACTTCATTGTTGTATTTACCCAACCCGTAGGTAGGATGTGACACACGGTCGTAAGTATGGGGCGTCCAGAGAGAATCGAACTCGCTATTCACTAGTAATGTATCTTCAAGACTAGCTTTCTAATCATTACACCAGGATGCGACGCCTTAAAGGCATTTACCGAATCCGTCCTCCACGTGTAGTTTGTGTCATAAGGCCGTACGTATGGTCATCCAACGAAGATCGAACTCGCTATTCACTAATAATGGATCGGTGAAACTAGATTGTTAACCATTACACCACGATTGGACGCCCTGAAGTTATTTATATTACCCGTTCGCCAAGGGTAGGGTGTGATACATGGTCACAACTATGTGGCGTTCAGTGAGGATCGAACTCGCTATTCGCTAATAATACATCTTTGAGACTAGTTTGCTAACCCTTACACTACACGTCAAGCCCTAGCACCTATACGATTTTCCCAACCCTATTGCCCTTATGGCAAGTCCCAACCCCTTTTTATCAGATGGGTGCTAGAAGGCGGTGGCTGAGGGTCTACATATCCTGGGAATGACGTTAAACTCTATCTGATGGTGAGGTTCCAGTTTTGGAGATTTGTGGAATGTGGAGCACCCCTTCATCACCATTGCTCCCTGGTCCACTCTGACCCGGAATGGTAGTACCTATTAGGGTCCCATCTATGGGTCAAATAGAAAAACATGAGTTTATAAACAAAATTGTATTATGCATTAAGAATGAATTTATTTCAAAACTTTGTCGGCATTAAATGACCCACTGAGGTTGATATGCCGTAAAATAAAACAAACCAAACCGATTGGGGAAAAATTACCCACCGTCTATCCACTTTTTCCTAGCGCTAAACCGAGGAGATTGATGTTGTGTGAAGCGCCACATCAACCACCTATTTGGGTACAAGCAGGCGGTGGCCGAGGGTCTTCATGTCGTGGGAATGACGTTAAACTCTATCTGATGGTGAGGTTCCAGTTTTAGAGGTTTGGGGAATGTGGAGCACCTTTTCATCACCATTGCTCCCTGGTCCATTCTGACCCGGAGTGGTAGTACCTGTTAGGGTCCCATCTATGGGTTAAATAGAAAAACATGAGTTGATAAACAAAATTGTATTATCCATTTAAAAATGAAATTATTTCAAAACTTTGTCGGCATTAAATAAACCCACCGAGGTTGATATGCCGTAATACAAAACAAACCAAACTATTAGAGTGTCAGAAGACAGAGCATCCGTCAGGGTAGTAAGAGTTGCTTCCCTTCGTATTCATTGAAACGCCAACCTGGTGCATGGTAATGAAACTAGATCTGCAGGTGCATCGAACAGCTTCCAGGTGTTTGGGGGGAGCAGGTTGAAGATTTGACATGATGAGTATAAAGTAATTAAGATCAAAAGATGATTTGAACCAATTTGAAATATTTTGGGGAAAATTTTTATATACACTGGTACCTTGACTTACCAGAGTCCCAACTTAGAATTTTTCCGAGTTACGAGTTGTCACTTGTTCGATGTTTTGCTTTGTGTTGTAAGCTAAAATTTGAGGTACGAGCGAGATTATCTGTATATTAATACGCTTGTACTTACCAGCGTGTGTTACGCTCTGTCATCACTGCAAATAAATAATGAACCATTCTGATTTGATTCATAATATATGAATGTATGTGTTCAAATGTCATGTCCTGTCATCACCTCATATAATTAATGGGCCATATTATTTTAATTGGGAGGAAAGAAACGGAAAATGTCACACATCATAGGGAAAAGCAAAGAAAGAAAGAAAGAAAGAAAGAAAGAAAGAAAGAAAGACCATATTGTTTTAATAGGGAGGATAGAAACGGAAAAGGCCTCCTCCGATCAATCGGCTGGTCACGTCAAGCCCTAGCACCTATATGATTTTCCCAACCCTATTGCCCTTATGGCAAGCCCCAAACCCTTTTTATCATATGGGTGCTAGAAGGCGGTGTCTGCGGGTCTATATGTCCTGGGAATAACGTTAAACTCTATCTGATGGTGGGGTTCCAGTTTTGGAGGTTTGGGGAGTGTGGAACACCCTTCATCACCATTGTCCCTGGTCCACTCTGACCGGAGTGGTAGTATCTGTTAGGGTCCCATCTATGGGTTAAATAGAAAAATGTATTTATAAAAAAATTGTATTATCCATTAAGAATTGATTTATTTCAAAACTTTATCGGCATTAAATGACCCACTGAGGTTGATATGCATAAAACAAAACAAACCAAAGAAAGGGAAAAAAGAATGTGCCATACGTCATAGGGAAAAGCAAAGAAAGAAAGAAAGAAAGAAAGAAAGAAAGAAAGAAAGAAAGAAAAAAAAGAAAGAATGAGAGATATGAAGTGATAGCACTTATCGTATGTTTCAATGAAATAGAAAAAGAACAGAGAAGAAAGAAGAAGAAAGTTTGAAAAAACAAAGAAAAAAATATTTTAAGCCCCACACGTCCAAGAATGGCCAATCGGATTTAAGTTAAGTTTATCCGTTTTCATGATTTTGATTTTTGCTTCTTGAAAAATTGTTAATTGTAAATACGATTTTCTTAGGAAAGAAAACGGTTGATTGGTTGTTTTGTGTTACTGCATATTAACTCTTTTCGGGTGATTTACTGTTGAATCAAGTTATTTTGATACCAGGTTGCTTACAGTACCCGCTACTGCTTAAATGGTTACCCATTCTAAATATTAAACAAATGAAAACAGTATTATTTGGATTATTCGTACTATTGTCCTCATCATCATTGTTATCTGTACGTTTCAGCCGATGTGCCCTCCGGCCTTATTGAGGTATTTCTTGTCGACTCGGGAACCTTCTTGGACTCGTGAACCTTCTTTTCGGACTCGTGAACTTTCTGTTCGAACTCGGAAAACTTCTTGACATAATCGGGAACCTTCTTGTCGTAATCAGGATCCCGATTACGACAAGAAAGTTTCCGAGTTCGAAAAGAAGGTTCCCGAGTCCGAGAAAGTTCCCGAGTCCGACAAGAAATACCTGAAGAAGGCCAGAGGGCACATCGGCCGAAACGTACAAATAACAATGAAGATGAGGACAATAGTCCGAATAATCCTAATAATACTAATCATCAATACTAATCTAAAAGATTCCGAGAGAAAGAAAACCGATAAAATCTTGTTAAGCTCAAATGATAGTATTTTCCCAACTTACTGCCGAGCCATAATAGATATGACGTCCTTTTGTGGTGGGGGGGGGGGGTCGATATAAAGTCATTTACCTTCAGGGCATTTCACGTGTCGGGGAATATACCCGCCATTCGCACTTTTTAGGCGAGATTTCAGGCGTTGCCTGGGGAAGGTTTCTCGGGACTAAGCGAATAATAATTTATTCCCTCACTTACCCGAAAGGGCTTCTCCCATAATGAGACCTTTTCCGTTAAATCGCTGTCTTCAGGGATTCAATTTGACTTTAAAATGTGTTACTTTTAGGAAAATGGCGTAAAAATCCGAACATTCAACCCGAAGAAAAGAAGTGAAAGAAGAGAAGAAATAAGAAGAAAAAGATGTTGAATAAGTCGAGAGAATAATGAAAAGGAGAGGGAAGAAGTTAGTGAAAAGGAAGAAAAGAAGAAGGAGGAAGAAAGAAAAAAGAAAAAGAGAAGACAAAAGTTGATGGGAAGCTGATGAAGTTCAAAAAGAAATCAAGAAAAGATAAAAAAAAGAATGAAAGAAAGAGAAGAAAGAAATTAAGGAAAAATTCACAGATGAATCACTGATAAATATGAGTTAGATAAAATTGAATAGAAAAAAAGAAAGAAAAAAGAAGAATGAGTATAGATATAACAAGGAAAAAAGAAGACTAAGATGAATGTAAAGAAGATTAATAGAAGTTCAAGAAGAACAAGAAGAAGAAGAAGAAGAACAACAACAACAACAACAACAACAACAACAATAGGAGGAAGGCCCCTTGGGAAATAATAATAAATCTTAGCCTCACTTACCTGATTCTCTTCCTCCCACAATGAACCCATTTCCGTTGAACAAATATCTTCGCGGGTTAAAATTGATTTTTAAAATACACCATTTTTGTAAAAATGGCGTAAAATATTTCCTCGATTGATGACGTCTGTATGACGTCATAATTAGCTCATAATAGTTCTTCATATATCTTAAGCTGAACAGGATTTCTCTTACTGTCACAAAGCGTCGCGTCATGGTGTAATGATTTATAAACTAGTCTCATAAATCCATTATTTCTGAACAGTGAGTTCGATCCTCACTGGATGACCCATACTTGTGACCCTATGTCACATCCTACCCGTGACGAATGGGTTAAGTAAATATCTAGAGTACATGCTGCCCTAATGCGGTGTAATGTTTAGCAATGTAGTCTGGTAAATCCATTATTTCTAAACAGTGAGTTCGATCCTCGTTGAAAGTCCCATACTTGCGTCCTTATGTTACATTCTAACCGTGGCGAAAGGGTTAGGAAAATACCTACAGTACAATCCGTCCAAACGTGGTATAATGGTTAGCAATCTAGTCTCGTACATTCCATTACTTCTGAACAGAGGGTTCGATCCTATACGTGTGAACTTGTGCTACATCCTACTCGTGGCAAAAAGAGTTGTGTAAATGCTTAGTACCAAAAGGTTTTCCTGCTTTGTGTGTACGTTATAAGGATAGCGGCACGTGTTGTATACTCTCTTTACTTCTATTATTCTTCTGCTCATCTTTGGTATCTTACGTTCTTCTTCTAGCGTCTGGACTTCGTCTTGGGGACTTCGTGTCTGGTCTTCCATTGGGGATTTCTCTTTATCAGAAGCCCTGTGTCATTGGTAGTTTTTAGATAATAACCCAAGACTTCGATTTGCTTTAGATCATATTTTATTCTGAAATCCCCACCAGACTACCTGCGCAGATTGAGTCGGCCGTGCGCTTCACACGACTTAACACTTTCGTGGTTTGGCCGATACTGAACTAAACTCTGTTTCTAATCTAAACCGGAAGAGGGTCTTCTCCACTGATTCTCACGGTATCCACCGGAAGGATCAGGATGAGGTCAAGCCGTGTCACTCAATCCTTCAAGGCCGCCGGCTGCAACTTATAACAGCCATTTTGGTTTCTACACTACTGTAAATAAGTGTTAGGGTACTAACAATTATGTAACACTCGCATCGACTCCAAATACTTCGTGCGGCTCAACGAGCGATATGTCCTTGACAATGTCACTTCTCCCTGGACAGGTGAGAGACGAAATGTGTTCCTTGTGATCCTAGCCCCGGTTAGAATTGTGATTTGAACGATGCGGCTGAAGAGATTGTATGATGATCGATCTTTTTTATTGACACGATCTGATTGAATATTTTGAACGAATTTGACTTTCAAAACACGTCAGAAATTATTCACTTTTATGTTATCCTCTCCCGTCTTGTGTATGTGGGGACCCTATTAATAACCACATTTACATTAGTTTTGAAGGTCTGATTTGCCTAAAACCCTAACCCTAATTAGTCGTGTCCAGGGTAGGATGTTACACTGCAATTAATGGTGAAGTTCCAGTTGTGGAGCTGTGGAGTGTGTGAAGTATCCCTTCATTACCATTACATGCAGGTCTACCCTGACCCGGATGAAATTGTACCTGTTAGGGTCCCATGCGTTAAACAGGAAAAATGAGTTACGAATGTGTTAAGAATTGAGTATAAAAAAATAAATTCTAATACCCATCAAGAATAAATGAAACAAAACGTCTTTAGCGTAAAATAACCCAACAAGTGTTGACATGCCGTAAAATCCAACCAAGCAGCCTAATTCTGCTTTATGTGCCGGTCAGACGTACAAGCGTGTAAGCATACCGATTTTTAGTGGGAGGAGAGATGATTAGAAAGAATTCGGCTAGAGATTTGATAAAAATTAATCTCCAAAACGATTCCCGCCTTGTTGGTGGTGCGTTAGAATGCACCGACTGCACCTCTGTAGAGGGGTAAAACTCCCCCAATGGGGCCACCTGTTTGCCGTGGGTGGCGACCCGTGATTCTTAATGATAGAACCTGGGTGGTTGAGCATTCCATGACTTGCAATACTCTACTTTGGCCCTTTCTTGGGCTAGACGGGCGGTCGGAGAGGCCCCCTCCGATCAATCGGCTGGTCACATTAAACCCTAGCAACTATATGATTGTCCCAACCCTATTGCCCTTAAGGCAAGCCCCAACCCAATAAAATATTTTCTGGTATACTGTCGTCTTTAGGGATTGAAATTGACTTTAAAATAAATTCACGTTTATAAAAAAAAGTGTCAAAATAACAAGAGTCAACCTGAGTGATAAGAAGCGGAAAATGAAAAGAAGAGAAGAAATAAGAAGAAAAAGGTGTTGATTAAACTGTGGGAAAAAGAGAAAAAGGAAAGAGAATAATGAAAAAGAGAGGGAATAACTTTAAGGAAGGAAGAGAAGAAAAAGAAAAGACAAAAGTTGATGGGAAATTGATGAAGTTGAATAGGAAATCAAGAAAAGAGGAAAAGAATGAGGAAGAAGAAAGAGAAGGAATAAAAGAAAGTTAGTGATGAATGTAAGTTGAAATGAAGTTGAATAGAAAAAAAGAAAGGGGAAGAAGAGGAGGGGGAAGGCTCCCTGGGACCAAATAAAAAATAAATCTTAGCCTCACTTACCTGATGCTCTTTCTCCAACAATGAAATCCTTTCCGTTGAACAAATGTATTCACGGATTAAAATTGATTTTAAAAATGCGTCACTTTTGTTAAAAATCGCGTAAAATATTTCCTTAATTGTTGACGTCGTTATGACGTCATCAATAGGACGAAAAAAGTCTTTGATTTGATGTACCTCAATATTAGCAATAATCTCCATATTTTAGCAATGGACTCGTCGACCCGAGTTCAATTCCTGGGCGATGCTGTTTGCATTTCACAGGTGGATAAATGCCGCAAGCTTGTGTGTGAGAACGGGGGCAGGAGTAGAGACATTGTTGCCTGCACATCATGGCCAGCACTGACGGGGATCCTGTCTCGGGACCCCATCCCTTAGATAGACAAACAAAGTCTGTAAAATAAACAAAAGAAAAAACAAGAAAAATCCCAAACTGCATACACTATAGATCCTTTTAGTTAGGAGGCTGAATGATCATCTACCCCAATTTTTTCTTATAGGACATATCCAGGAACCCAATCCCAAGTTTTTTATAAAACCACCCGAGTCACCCTAATATTTTCCCTGGAAAGTCAATTTTTCTAGTAACCCAAGCCGCCTGGCCTACAGAATCCCAATTTTTACCGACCACCCACTAAGGACACCCACTCCCATATTAGAGGCACTGACCGGCTTGCTTTCAAACAACAAAGTGCGGAAGACAGTCGGCGGGCCTACACAATAGCTGAGGGAAAGGGGGAAACCAAAATGACCCACAATTTTTGTTTTGTTTACATGTGTTTTTCAGTTTCTTGGGTTTTTTATTTTCAATTTTTTCCCACCCCCTCCATCGCCAATCATCAATATTGGGAAATTTTTAAGTAGGATACATGCATAGAGCGAATGAGGTATTTTGGTGAAAGGGAGCTGCGCAAGGAGAGAATGCAAGAATTTTATTTTTATTTTTGAATGAATCGGTCGGTGAGTGAGCCTAGCTAGATAGATCCGTGTAGTGATATGACCAGTTTTATCACCTCTCCCCCAAATCCAAACTTGCGGCTACAAGCCGAGTTGTGTGCACATGCGCTGTATCTCATTTCCGAATAAATAAAAAGTTTATTTGGAGTGAGTGCACGTATGTGCTCACTTCAAATAATCTGTTTGCATTTCACATGGCGCTAATACCCTTGGGAAAGGTATGAATACAATTCTCCCTCCAGCTATGGGTAAATAGCAGGGCAGACTGGGCTCTTTAATCATGTCTAAATAATCAGTAGAGTAGAAGGAAAACTCTGAATTCAAACCTGGTAAACTCCGCTTAAGAAATTGTCATTGTGTCACATCCTGTTCGTGTGAGGGGTTGGTAAATATATATATGTTTTTTTTAATTAGGTAATTTTCGATGTGGTCCACAATGTGCTACTTTTTTAGGTTTACCTTCTAACCCAGTCTATAACCCAATTCCAGGAGGCACGTGGTGTTATGGTTAGAGGCATAGGAAATGGACTCATCGATCCGAGTTTAAATACTAGACGAGGCTGTTTGCATTTCACATAGCGCTAATTATCTTGGGAATGGTATGTATCTAACTATTCTCCTTCCAGATATGGGTAAATAGTTGGACAGACTGGGTTATTTAACCATGTTTAGGCAACCAGTCTAGGAGAAGGAAAACTCTGAATTGAAACCTGTTAAACTTCGCTAAAGAAATTTACCCTTTGTCACATCCTACTCGTGCGGGGGGGGGGTAAATATATATAAACCAAAGTTATAAACTTAAAATCTTTAAAAATGTATAAAATATCCGACAAAAACAATTATATGGATGTTTCAAGAGATAAATGGGGGAGATTTCACATGAAAAGACCTGGACATGGTTAAGCAAAGGGAACATGGTTAAAAAAAAAAAAAAAGGAAAAAGAGTGAAAAGAAAATATCATGAAATGTGTTCTTAATAACAATTAAGTTCATTTCAAATAATGCGCAAGCACAATTAAGAACACATTTTATGATATTTTTGTGTTAAAACAGTTGTATTGATTCGAACAAATTTGTATTCTCACTGTAGATTTGCAGTGAAATGAAAATGGCCGACCAAAACATATGGCTTCCTCAAATGGAAATAAACAAGGGGAGGTTACTCTCATTTATGTAACTAATGTTCAGATTGCCAAGAAATGTGAATACCCATCAAGAATAAATAAAACAAAACATCTTCGGCATAAAATGATCCAACAGATTTGACATGCCGTAAAACCCAAGCAAACCTAACATTTATCCATCGCCTTTAGCCAATGCTCCAACCATAAAGCCTTAGTCACTCTAAACTGCTTAAAAACTATGCTGTTTGTGAAATAAGGATTTACAGGTGATGGAAAGGGTTAGAGAGAATAAAATCAATATCAATTAAAAAATATCAATACACTAAAAGAAAAAAAATACTAAATAAAATTAACGGTGCTTGGTTACTCACTTTCCCATTAAACTAATGGAGTTCACTGACTGTTTTCCGTAACTTTCAACCCGGAAACAAGTCGATCAATCTCCCTAAAAGGGCAGATTCGTTAGTAATATATATATATATATAATATATATATATATATATAGTCGGGCTGCCTAAAGTCGGTATCAGCCAGTCATATAATAGCGCTAGACCAAGGAGATTGTTTTTAGCATCTGAGGTGGAGCGCCACACCTACCATCAGCTCCTTACTTTACCGCACAGATCCCTGTGCTACTCATACGCTGAGTTGGCGAGGACCGGTATCGAACAAGGAACCTTGTGGTTTCTAGCCGAACGCTCTACCGACTGAGCTAACCCGGCCCATGGGAGTAAATATGGAAATAAATCCGACAATATTAAGAAATTTGAAAAAACAGGTGTTCCAAAAATAGGATGAATTTATTTATCGACGCTTAAACGTTTCGGTTTCTTTAAAACTTCATGAGGATGTATTAAGGGGTGAAGAAATTGATGAATTAAAAAGTAAGTAAAATCGTCTAATTCATTAAAGGATTAAAAAATAAAACAATTTGAAATGTAAACTTTAAACATGTATTAAAATAAAACAAACTATATATAGATATATAATACCAGTCATGAATTTATTAAAACTTGTTTTAAAAAACAATGAGGACTGTCTAATGTTGCATTTTCAAATTTTGAGTGTATTTATTCTATGTTATGACGATTTTGGGTAAGGTGACGTAAGCAGTAACGTAATTTTTGTTACAGACAAAAACCGGAAGCGAATCTCCATTATATATATATATATATATATATATATATATATATATATATATATATATATATTATTATAATGGAGATTGTGTGTTTGTCTGTCTGTAACCGAAACTATATTACTACTCAATTCACAGTTCCCTTAGTTATTTACATCACATTCTCCATGATTTTATTTTTATTTAAACTTCAATTATTAATAAAATTGTTTTACATTACTTACACTGTTGACTATATCTACATACTAATAACATGCAATTGTATTTATATATACAACAAAATAGAGGTTTACAGTATGAATGGGAAGGCTAATTTGCATATTGATCTTTAAAAATTGATTTTAATAAATATATGCTTAGTATTATTGATTTTTAATTGTTTGGTTTTATCTTATTGAATATGAGCAAAAATCTCGGTGGATAAATCTTAAAAGAAATCTATTAACAAGAAGAAATAACTGTAATATTATTCTTTACTTCCTATTTTAACTAAACAGTTTAATTAGGAACATTTACCAATGAAAGACGGGAGTAACGGAAAATGATGGAAGAGTTAGTTTCAAAGTTGTTCTATTTTTCAATCATACCCCCTCTGTTCAAAATCTTTTATCTACATTCTTATTCAGTTTCATTAGCCTTTCTAATTTAATATCATATTTTATTATAAAATTTAACTAAAATTCTTGCACCCGGAGGGTGCATATATTTGCTAGTATTAATAATGGATATATATATATATATATACTATTTTCTTTAAATTATTGGTACATAATCTACTAATCGTTTATTTTCCCCGAGAAATTAGTTGGGTTATTCAGAAAGCACTATGCGTCCCATGCAGCCCATGATTGGTGATTTTTAGGAGGTCTTCTTCCATTGGGGACTTGATATGACTTCGCTTACAAACCCCTGGGGGTGAATAAAATCTATGAAGGGTGATTAAAACTACAGGATCCCCTGGGGGTGAACATACCACTTTCCATTTTATAGATAACTTATTTATTATCTATATGAACCAGATTACGAATTTACAAGAAATCTTTAAAAGATCTTCTGAAACATCGGCTTCCATGTGAACTCCGATAAATCTGAGTTCATGTGATCTAAAACGAAATGAGACATCTCTACACACAACGGTAAGGCTCGGAAGCCAGTAGAACAATTCATGTACCTAGGTAGCAATATCTCATCCACAGAAAACGATGTTAATGTGTGCAAAGGGAAGACATGGTTTGCTATAAACAGATTATTAGTTATACTAGCAAATATATGCACCCTTCGGGTGCAAGTATTTAGGTTTTGATGTAATAAAATATTGTATCAAATTATAAACTATTTAGAAAATGATAAACTGAGGAGGTATAATCGAAAAATAGAACAGCTTTAGATTTAACTCTTCTATCATTTTCTTTCACTCCCGTCTTTCATTATTCCTAATTTATCTATTTAGTTAGATTATGAAGTATTTAATAAAATTACAGTTGTTCGTCTTGTTTATGGATTTCTTTTAAGATGTATCCCGAAATCTTTGCTCAGATTCGTTAAGAGAAAACCAAACAATTAGAAATCAATAATACTAAGCATATATTTATTAAAATCAAATTTTAAATATCAATATACAAATCAGCGTTCTCGTTCACACTGTAATCCGCTATTTTGTTGTATATATAAATACAATTACATGCTATTAGTATGTAGATAGGGTCAACAGTGGCTTCGGCCTCTGGACCATTGCTATAATTAACGGCGTCGGTCCCAGGGGGTCATCCCCCCCAGGCAACACCTGCCCCCTTGATTTAAAGGGGCAGGGCTGGTTATTGCCCAGTGCCTGAGGCGCCCCCCTTGAGGGGGAATGCCGACGGGATCGACGCAAATTTTTCACCTGCCACCCCATGAGTCTCGGCTTGTGGGTGGTCCCACATAAATAGGGCCTTGTGCCTGACCCGTACAAGTGGGGTACGTGGAAAATATCAGGTAGATATGGTCAACAGTATTAATAAGATATAACAATTTTATCAATAATTGAGGTTTAAATAAAAATAAATTCATGGTAAATGTGACGTCAATAACTAAGGGAATTATGACTTGAATAGTGATTTAGTTTCGGTTACAGACAGACAAACACACAATCTCCATTATAATAAGAGATGTAGATCAGAACACTGACAAGTTAAAGTGACGATTCTTCCAATCTGTAGTTGTATCAGTGCTACTGTATCTGAAGCCAGTAGAACAATTCATCATCATCATCATCATCATGTCACGCAGGCAGCACGGATATCCATGACAATCTCTCGCCAACCTTGCCTATCATTCATCGCCCCAGGGAGTTCTTCCTCTCTGCAGCCAGCATCTTTACATAGCTGGTCAATGTAGGTCCTTGCTGGGCGGCCCACACTGCATGTCCGTGTGTTGGCTTCCACAGGAGAACATCGCTTATGAGTTCGTCCTTGCTTCTCCAGCAGTGCCCTGCATGCCTAGTCCGTCTCACTCGGATGGTCTGTGAGATAGGGGGTAGGTGACCCTACAGATGCTCCCTTTTGTGGGTGCTGTTTCCACGACTTGTTCAATACCGCTCGCAGTATTCTTGTGCAGCTCCCATCTAGCTTATTCTCGAGGCGCCTCGTTAGGGTCCAGGTGGTGCAGCCATACAGCAGTACTGATATGACTACAGCCTGGAAGAGATGTCGCTTTAGCTTGTCAGTGAGATCAGATTTCCATGTACTAGGTAGCAATATCTCATCCACAGAAAACGATGTTAATGTGCGCAGAGGGAAGGCACGGTTTGCTATAACAGATTATCAGTTATAAGGAAATCAAAACACACTAAGTTAAAGTGGCATTCTCCCTATCCGTAGTTGTATCAGTGCTACTATATCGATGTACCACTTGGAAGTTTAAGAAGCATCGAGAGAATAAGCTAGATGGGAGTTGCATGCTAAGTGTGATCTTAAACAAATCGTGAAACAACAATCCACAAGGAACAGCTGTACGGCCACATGCCCCTATCACACAGATCATCCGAGTGAGACGAACAAGACATGCTGGACACTGCTGGAGAGGCAAGGACGAACTCATTGGGCGGCGTTCTTCTTTGGAAATCAGCACATGGACACACCAATGAGGGCCGTCCAGTAAAGATTGACCTACATTGACCAGTTATGTGCGGATACTTGATGCTGCGCAGAGGACTTCCAGAGGACAAGGAGTGATTGGGACGGTTGGCGAGAGATTGTCATGGATATTTGTTCTACTAGCACGATGATGATGATGATTATTATGATGATGATGATGAGGAGGAAGAGGAGAAGGAGGAGAGGAAGAAGGAAGAGGGGGGAGAAAGTAAACATTTAGACATTTTTAAAGAACGTCCAGGTTTTGAAGTCACCGATTCTATTTCTTACAGCGATAACCGTTACGCTAAGTGCATGTCCTAATGGAGGCGCGTGGTCTAATGGTTAGAGTCGTAGGAAATGACTCGTCAACGCGAGTTCAATTCCTGGACGAAGCTGTTGGAATTTCACATGGCGCTAATACCCTTGGGAAAGGTATGAAACCAATTCTCCCTCCTGCTATGGGTAAATAGCAGGACAGACTGGACTCTTTAACCATGGCTAGGTAACCAGTCTAGGAGAAGGAAAACTCTAAATTCAAACCTGTTAAACTCCGCTTAAGAAATTGACCTTGTGTCGCATCCTGCTCGTACGGAGGGATTGGTAAATATATAATCATGCCTCCTTATTCTTACACTTATTTCTTTGGTCAGGCACTTAGTCAGTTACTAACCTAGGCTTAGCTGCGGCACAAGGCCGGATGTACGGGACACACAGTGATGTTAGTTGTTTGAGATTTTACGGCATGCTAACCCTTGGGTTATTTCATGCCGAAAACATTTTGTTTTATTTATTATTGTTGGGTATTCATATCTTTTTAAACTCATTTTTAATACTTTTTAAACTAATATATTTTATTTATTAACCCATAGATGCGATCATAACAGGTACTACCACTCCGGTCAGAGTTAATCTGGGAGTAATAGCAATTAACGGGTACTCCACACACCCTAGAGCTCCAGAACTGGAACCTCACCAGTAGATGCTGTTTAACGTCATATCCAGGACACTAACACCCACAGGCATAACATTTTAGCACATATATAATAAAAAGAATTGGGGTTTACCATAAGAGCAATACGGTCGGGGCAATCATATAGGTGCTAGGACTTGACTTGGTCAGCCAATTGATCGTAGGGGCCTCTCCGACCGACGGTCTAGCCTAGTTAAGAGGAGTGTTTCCGCTTTGACCACTATGATTCCGCCCTTAAGCATCACGGGTCGCCACCCACAGCCAACACATGACCTCATTGCGGAGTGTCTTTCTTCTCTGCAGAGATACAGTCGGCGTATTCCACAGCCTCACCGACAGGGCAGGCACACAGTGAAACTCAAACTCACGAGTTCGCTAGTCTAACTTACTATTTCACAGCGTGAGTTGCCCTGGTCAGGTACATGTACATACATATTCGGTAATTTTCACCTTTAGTTGTTAAAATTCCTAGCAAATAAGGCAATTAGAGTAACCTCCCTTGACGTTCACGTTGAACTAAGCCGGTAGCTATTTTGAAAGTCTCCGTGCGAAATAAACAAATCTTAGAAACTTTTTCGAAAACAATACAACTGCATGCTTTATCACAAAAATATCATAAAATGTGTTCTTAATAACTATTAAGTTCATTTCAGATAATTTTATGCTAGGAATTTAGCCAACTGACTTTCACTTTGAAACAAGACGGTAGCCATTTTGAATGTGTCCGTGTGAAATATACAAATCTTAGAATCGTTTCGAAAATAATACAACTGCATTCTTTAACACAAAAATATCATAAAATGTGTTCTTAATAACAATTAAGTTCATTTCAGATAATTTTATGCTAGGAATTTAGCCAACTGACTTTCACTTTGAAACAAGACGGTAGCCATTTTGAATGTGTCCGTGTGAAATATACAAATCTTAGAATCGTTTCGAAAACAACACAACTGCATGCATTAACACAAAAATATCATAAAATGTGTTCTTAATAACAATTAAGTTCATTTCAGATAAAGCGCACGCACAATTTTATGCCAGGAATTTTAACAACCATTTTTACCACATATTCTACCTTTCTGTGTCTCTGTCTGATTGTATGTTCCCCACCTCCACACCAGGGGGGGTGCAGTTCTGTAGTCAGTCTTCATTATGCATTACAATCCCAAGAAAATATCTACAGCGAATAAATTTCACCCATAAAAAATAATAAAAAGCTCTGTAATTAGCAGCTGCGTGCTGCCATATATTTCTGCTCTCTTTGGCTCCCTGACAAAATCGTTTACGCCAACAATGAACTAAAATGACTCAAACCGGAAGCAGGGGTTCCCCACCCACAAAATTTGCGTGTCAAGAACTTTTCCGACTCTATTCTTCGAGCAATGTCCCAAAAGTAATGACAGCCATTTATTCCTATAGAAACTACAACAATAACGTAGGAACACAATACCACTTTTTGATAGAGCAGGTTTTCATTTCTCTGAATTTTTTAGATATGGCTTGATAATTAGTATCATTTTGATTATTCGGTCTATTGTCCTCATCTTTATTGTTTGCTGTACAAACGTTTCGGCTGATGTGCTCTCCGGCCTTCTTCAGGAATTTCTTGTCCGACTCTCGCGAGTTATATATATATATATATATATATATATATATATATATATATATATTTAATATACCAAGCGTGTTGGTAGATCCTTGCGGAGAGAAAAAAACCCGGCAGAGAGTTTGATTGTAAAAATATACTACCAAACATCAACCAGGAAGAAAAAAATTTTGAAAAAAAGAAAAGACCAAGATATTCGTACCAACAAAAAATAATCTATTGGTATAGTATTTGGCCAAAAGAAAAAACAATTTATATGTATATATATGTATATAAGATATATATATATTCATATAACCGCCAGGAGAAGCTAATTTGTAAAAAGTGCTCGATACCTAAGTAGAGCCAAATAATAAAGATAATCTACTGAGTCAGACGAACCTACCATTAGCTTCGCACAAAGCTCTTCAGGGCTAAAATCTGACTTTAGCCCTGAAGAGCTTTGTGCGAATCTAATGGTAGGTTCGTCTGACTCAGTAGATTATCTTATATATAATATATATATATATATATATATATATATATACCCAACTCAACCCAATCAGCCCAGGTAGCAGAGATAGAAGATAGAAGATTGAATATAAGTTGATGAGTATAATAAAAAAAAACAGTAAGAATAACAACTATTCAACACGTGACGGTGTACCAGACTTTAGAAGCGGAGAAATTTAAGTGGTTCCCCTTTCGGAGCCACAGACAATTTAGCCGGTAATGTTTAATACAGAAAAATTAAAGTACACACCCGGATAAACGACTGCAACCACCAACTGGTTACTTTCCTTAGTGAAAAGATATTAACAAATCAATCAACTCAAAACAAGAGGGAAAAAAATCTTTTCCTTCAGAATAAATTATTCAGTTCTTCGGTGCATACAAATTAGTGAAAGTGATACGATACACATACATTCACACATACACATACACACACACACACGCACACACACACATACACACACGAATACACATACACACACCCATATATATATATACTTATATAAGGTGTGTCAAAAAAGTATCGAGATTGAAGCTGTATTTACCAAGATAGGAATGAACAGTAAATATAACGTTATTTTTTTTTTCAGAATACAAGGTGTGTAAAAAAAATACAGATTTTAAAACTGTATTTACCAAGATAGAAATGAAGAATGAATGGAAAGTTAATTTTTCAAAATATAAGGTGTGTCCAAAAGTAACGAAAATCTCGATAGTGTTTTGACACACCTTATATATCATCATCATCATCATCATCATGTAGCGCTTTCAGCGCGGATATCCATGACAATCTCTCTCCATCCGTCCCTATCGCTCATTATCCTCGGGAGATCCTCTATGCAGCATCCTGCATCCGCACAGAGCTGATCAATGTACGTTTTTGCTGGTCGGCCCACACTGGCTTGTCCATGTGCTGGTTTCCACAGGAGGACGTCGCTTATGAGTTAATTTATATTTTAAGAAATGTATTAGGAAAAAAAGAAAAGCTAAACGCCTCACGTAAACTCTTAGACAAAATGCTATATATTTGTATGCTTTGAAATAAAGTTAGTTTGAGCAAAAACTTGAAAGAGAAGCGCCGATATAACGTTTTTGACTCTCGCTAACAAAACTAATACTATTATTTCAAACGGTCGACATGCGTACTTTGGAACGAAGGAAATAGCCAAAAATGAAATAGAAAACAAAAAAACGATCCCAAATTCTCTAAAAGGTATGTGGATTTAAATTGGAAATTGTTTTGAGTTAGTTTAAATGTATGTTTAATTAAGAAATTGTCTAGTATAATTTATATTTTAAGAAATGTATTAGGAAAAAAGAAAAGCTAAACCATGTGTAAATCTTACTAGCCCCACCCCCGCCTCACGTAAACTCTTAGACAAAAATGCTATATATTTGTATGCTTTGAAATAAGTTAGTTTGAATGTGTGTGTGTGTGTGTGTGTGTGTGTGTGTGTGTGTGTGTGTGTGTGTGTGTGTGTGTGTGTGTGTGTTTGATTAGCGCTAGATCTAGGACAGAAGAATACAATATATGCAGAGAGAGAAAGAGAGAGAGAGAGAGAGAGAGAAGAGAGAGAGAGAAATATGCTAAATTAAATAAAAAATCTTTAGTTATTAATCAAATGATAAATTCATTTTGGACTGTTAGCCTCATCTGATTTAACTACAAATACATCTTTATATCAAAAATCATTTCTAGAACATTTATATAGTAAGCATCATTTCAAATGCATTTTTATAGTAAAAATCTTTTCTTCTACATTTTTATAGTAAACATAATTTCCAATGTATCTTTATAGTAAAAATCCTTTCCAATGCATTTTTATAGTAAAAATCATTTCCAATGTATTTTTATAGTAAAAATCATTGTCCAATGCATTTTTATAGTAAACATAATTTCCAATGCATTTTTATAGTAAACATAATTTCCAATGTATTTTTATAGTAAAAGTCATTTCCAATGTATTTTTATAGTAAAAATCATTTCCAATTCATTTTTATAGTAAAACTCATTCCCAATGCATTTTATAGTAAAAATCATTTCCAATGTATTTTTATAGTAAACATAATTTCCAATGTATTTTTATAGTAAAACTCATTTCCAATGCATTTTTATAGTAAAACTCATTTCCAATGCATTTTTATAGTAAAACTCATTTCCAATGCATTATTCATCTTTCATTATTCGTTTCTGTCTTGATAAATGCAAGTTCAGTCTCGACTCTTTTTTTTAACACAGTTCGTATTTTAAAGAAAATCAACGTTTAATTCCTTGTTCATTTCTGTCTTGATAAATACAGCTTTAGTCTCAATTCTTTTTGAACACACCTCGACAGTAATTGATTGCCCCCTCTCCCCCCGACCCCGACCCCCAGCCCCAAATGCTGGAAACATTCGCATCAACCTAACAGATGGGCCGGTTACGAAGTGCATAAATGTTTTCAAACTGTCCTTCTACACATTCGTGGTTACTCCCTCATTTGGATTGAATTTTGTTTATCTCAAACGAAGTCGAAATTCACCCGTAATCAGCGCCATATTGTCGTCTTGATTAGCTAACCAGTGCATTTTCTTTTCAAAGGATGATTGATCAGATGCCGGCGACAAAAAAAGAAAGGAATCATTAATGTATTTATTCCAATACACTGCAATCTTAAATATAATACGACGCACACATTTGTAGATAAAAATCAGAAATATATAAGGTGTCTCCATCCTTGTGGGTTGCGTAATTATCTACACGGAATCTAAAAAATAAATACACTTTTCAAAAATATTTCGTTTTTTTCTTACTTTTATTTTAATATTATCTGCGTTATTCGGACTATTGTCCCCATCTTCATTGTTATTTGTACAACGTTTCAGTCGATATGCCCTCCGGCCTTCTTCAGGTATTTCTTGTCGGATTCGGGAACCTTCTCGGACTCGAGAACCTTCTTTTCGAACTCGGGAACTTTCTTGTCGTAATCGGGAGCCATCACGGAACTTTGAACCTAACCCTTTATTTATTCCACGGGGGTATCCTGTTCTCATTCCGCTAACCATAGCTGGGATAGGAGTTGTGTAAATTAATTATTTTTTAACTGCTTTCATTCAGGATTGAACTCGGATTCCAGAGATAACTGTCACTTAAAACTGTCTTAACCTAACTGCCTTATCCACTCGGCCATGTGTCCAATTGGACTTTCATTTTCTTGTTAATTGCAAAGCTTTCCAAAGTCTGGTACACCTGTTTAGATTTTTGGTGTGTATAAGGTGTGTGATATATCTCCGCTCCTACTTATAGACAAGGCGAGATCATGTGACCTATTTCTTGGCCAATCACTCGTCACTACTCTGAGGCTGATACAATACTTAAACGACCCTACTGGTCATAATTCCGCTACCATTCTTGGACGACAGACATAGGATTAACTCAGTGGACATTTACCAATACGCAGGATAGGACTTATATGCTTACCAAAGGATCACCAAAGGATTCCATAACATAGGACTTTAAGCCCTTTTCAAGTGGCCAAGGATGGCATTTAAAAACTTTACAACACCCGCCTGTGGTTGTTTGCCACACTTAGTGGTCACCCACTTCAGAACTGAACAGGCTAATCGTTGCTTAACTTCTTCCTTTCTTTTTTTTTTAATATTTTTATTTTTTTTTTGTTACAAATCTTTGCATGGTCTAGTACACAGGCCTCAGGTTGTATAGAACACGAAACGGTCACCCATCTCAGAACTGAACTTGTCAGCTGGCGCTGTAGAAAACACCGACTGCACCTCTGCAGAGGGATAAATCCCCTTAATGGAGCTACCTGTTGGCCGTGTGTGGCGACCCGTAATGCTCAAGAAACGAATCCAGGTGGCTGAGCAGTCCATGACATGCAACACTCCACTTTAGACATTACTTAGGCTAGACAGGTGGTCAGAGAGACCCCTCTTATCAATCGACTATTCATGTCAAGCCCTAGCAACTATATGATTGTCCCGACCGTATTGCTCTTATGGCAACCAACCAAACTTTTTTATCATATATATGCTAGTGTTTTGGGTATGACATTAGTGAAGTTCCAAATCTGGAACTCTGAGGAATGTGGAGGGCCCCTTCATTGCCATACTTTGAGGTCCACTCTAACCCGGAATGGTAGTACCTGTTAGGGTCTTATCTATGGGTTGAATAGATTAAAAAATGAGTATGAAAAATTTGTTTTGGGTATGACGTTAAACTGCATCTATTAGTGAAGTTCCAAATCTGAAAATCTTGGGAATGTGGAGTACCCCTTCATTGCCATTACTTTGAGGTCCACTCTGATCCGGAATGGTAGTACCAGTTAGGGTCTTATCTATGGGTTGATAGATTAAAAATGAGTATGAAAAATGTGTTTGAAAAAAATTGAGTTTGAAAAAACCCTGAATACCCAATAAAATGAATAAAACAAAATGTCTTTGACATAGAATAACCCACCAAGGGGTAAGAACCAACCAACCAACCAACCAGCCAACCAGCCAACCAGAACTGAACAGGCTAGTTGTTGCTTAGCTTCATTTATCTGTCGGGAACCGGTGCTTTTATCGTGACACTACCGTTTATTAACGGACCTTTAGTGTTTACTCCGGATTCCCGTCCATCCATCAATTCCAATCCATCCTGTTCGGTGACGTGCACTTGCAGACTCATCACAATGATAAGATCGAGAAGAAGCTGTGACATTTATGCAGCTGTTAGTTTTTCATGCTTCACTGATTATGTTTCCTTTAAAATCGAACACCTACCCCCCTACCCCACCAGAAAATGGACAATTTGTGTTAATGCCAAGTTGTCACCTGCCTGGGGGGCATCCACGGTGACGAAGCGAGGAGAATGTCAGCGGACAGATTCCCATTGTTAGGGTCACGTTAATTCTGTTTTGGGTTGTGACAATTTTGCTCTCTTATTAACATGTTTATTGCATTTAGAAATCGATTATCAAGATTATTTACTCAAGAATGGCACAACGCCGCAAGTGTTGAGCGCTCAGCGGGTTAAAGCATATTCCATTCCGGGCGGTAAAATAAGCTAATGTTCGTAAAAGAAAAAGATATTGGCCTTGTGTCGCTACACAATTGGCATCCAAACTATGTCCCACGTCACACATGTGCACCGTGTCTCGTAAAAAGCCCAATGTTGTTCATTTAATTAATACACTTAAAAGTTTTTCATTTAGCAGTAAATAAACTAATAACAGATAAGACACAAAACATTTTTATTTAATAGCTATACATTCTGACTTCATGAAATATACCTTATATAAACTAGGATATTCACATTGTTTTTTTATTTTATTTAGCAGTAAATAAACTAATAATAGATAATACACATTTTTTTTTATTTAATAGCTATACAGTCTGGCTTCATAAAATATACTTTATATAAACTAGGATACTCACATTGGGTTTTTTTATTTAGCAGTAAATAAATTAATAACAGATAAGACACAAAACATTTTTATTTAATAGTTATACATTCTGGCTTCATAAAATATACCTTAAATAAACTAGGATATTCACATTGTTTTCTTATTTAGCAGTAAATGAACTAATAACAGATAAGACACAAAGCAGTTATATTTAATAGCCATACATTCTGGCTTCATGAAATATACCTTATATAAACTAGGATATTCACATTGTTTTTTTATTTAGCAGTAAATAAACTAATAACAGATAAGACACAAAACATTTTTATCTAATAGCTATACATTCTGGCTTCATGAAATATACCTTATATAAACTAGGATATTCACATTGTTTGTTTTTCTTATTTACCAGTAAATTAACTAATAACAGATAAGACACAAAACATTTTTTATTTGATAGTTATACATTCTGGCTTCATAAAATATACCTTAAATAAACTAGGATATTGACCTGGCTTTTTATTTAGCAGTAAATAAACTAATAACAGATAAGACACAAAACATTTTTAATTTAGCAGTAAATAAGCTAATAATAGATGAGACACAAAACATGAATATTCTGGCTTCATAAAATATTACTTAGACAAACTAGATTAGATCATTTAAATTAATGGTACTTTTTTCCAAACCATGCAGAAGAAAATATCATAAAACAAACTTATTTAATTCATTGAAAAGAAAATTAGAATTAATATTTAGTTACACCTCTTCGAGATTTTATGACAACCTTAATTCTCTTAGGTATTGATTTCACTAATTTAAACCAATATTCTTCATCAACGTGATTGCAACTTTCTCGAATTGCATTTAATAGATCATCTTTGATGGATGGAGCCTTTCATGAATCATTTTTATTAATATTCACCATAAATTTTGAATTGGATTTGTGATATAAACAAAGTCATAAAAAGGAAAAGACTTATGATCGGGTCATGATGACTTTTTATAAAAGTTTATTTCAACGAACATTTTTTGAAAAGAGGTCCGCATCATCAGATAGCCGAATACGTTATGACGATAAAAACAAAAATAATACACGTATCTTTTGTCGTGGACATCTCTCTGATTAAAGAAAAAAGTCTGTCTTTAATTTGTGTCATGGATTTCGCTGAGATGGGAATCAATGAATATAAATAAACGTTTATAATAAGCCTGTATGACCAGATATTAAAGTCGTTTTCTTATTATAAATTTGTAATTATTGCTCTGTAAGTAATGATGAAATTGTCATGCATTGAGCTCTCCAGCGGACTATGAAAGAATCTTCCTGAGTCATGTGAAAAGAATATATATATATATATATATATATATATATATATATATATATATATATATATATGCCGGAAAAAGAATGTCATGAAAAGAATAATTCCCACCACCAACTCAACTGTCTCTTTTTATATATATATATATATATATATATATATATATATATATATATATATATATATGCTAGAGAGATATGAGGAACACAAGAACAAAACTCAGACAAACGTATGTAGGATATATTTCGCTAGAGCATTGAGCTCGGCATCATCAGTCACTTTATATGCGACTGATGATGCCGAGCTCAATGCTCTAGCGAAATATATCCTACATACGTTTGTCTGAGTTTTGTTCTTGTGTTCGTCATATCTCTACTACATACTGTCATCCTCTTTCCTCATATATATATATATATATATATATATATATATATATATATATATATATAACATCAAATCTAGTCTCTTGGATATATATATATATCCAAGAGACTAGATTTGATGATATATATATATATATATATATATATATATATATATATATATAATATATATATATATATATATATATATATATATATATATATATATATATATATATATATATATGTGTTATTATGGAGCCAACGGGAGGAAATATAATATTTTATATAAAAAGATCCGCAAAATGGATTATGTTTTTTTTTATTATTATTATTTTACATTTGCGACACGTGTTTCAGATCTTTTGATATGTTCTTCAGGCGTTAATTAACCATATTCTGTCCTTTATATATATATATATATATATATATTGTTATCTAGGTTTGGGGAGATTAACTGATCTAAAGAAACAAGCCTCTCATTTTCTTTGTTTCACCGAGATGATATGTTAAACTGTTCATTAAATATTTAAAACGTGGCCTGTTTCACCTGAAGCTCTGATACTTGAGTGAAATCATGTATGACCACTTATGATTCACTGTATAACATCAAAAACCTATTCGTCAATTGATCCGGTCAACGAGATAAAGTCATTAGAGGCTACCATATTTCCACTACTATATATATACTGTAGTGTGAGATGGTCACTATTACAGCTTTTGCTGGAATGGTGTACCAAAGGCAGTATTAATTGGTAGAGTTCTCAATATAAAATAGAGCTGTTATATAATATAATAAGGTAAATATATAGGTTTTACATATCTATTTATTGGGTGACAAAGGAACATTCACAACCATATTGGTTTCATGCGATGCATTCATCAGGTGAAGATGTTTCAAATGTGAGGAAAATCGAAAAAATTTCAAAAAATTTCAAAAAATTCAATAGACATGGGATGCGTATGATTGGATAAAATGATGTGTGTATGTATGTGAAGGTGAATTGAATGTATGAGAGTGTTTATGGGCAGTATAAAGGTTGCGTACGCGTAGTGGCTGGTCACACACATAATACGTTGATCTGTTAGTGTGCAGTATTTTAATAGTGCTTACGTGCGAGCGCTCGTGTCTATACATGTATGTGTGTGTGTGCATGTTTTCTTTCTATCTGATGCGTAGGCCGTGTATGATGTAATCGGACGGTCGTGATAGTTGGGGAGTGGGGTTGGATAATATTAATTTTAAGGTTGTAAATGTTGTATATTATGGGTGGGTGGGTGGTGGGGCTTTGAACTGCGGTGTTGTCTATTACGAGGTGTGGCGTTGACACATAATCATATATATATATATATATATATATATATATACCTTTTTTACTTTATATACTTCTGGCATAGCCACCCGGTTTCGACTGGGGGTCCGGCGAGCTTCGGCCGCTGGACCGGTGATGTTATAATAATAGCGTCGATCCCAGGGGGCCATCCCCCCAGGCAACACCTGCCCCCTCGATTTAAAGGGGCAGAGCTGGGTTTATTGCCCAGCGCCTGAGGCGCCCCCTTGAGGGGGAATGCCGACGGGATCGACGCAATTTTTCACCTGCCACTCCATGAGCTTCGGCTTGTGGGTGGTCCCACGTTAATAGGGACTTTGTGCCTAACCCGTACAAGTGGGGTACGCGGTAAATAAATACTTTATATATAAGAAAAACAAAAAAATAATTAATCACAAAAATAAAAATTATTTTTCTAAAAATCTTTTGAAAGCCAACTGTCATATAGTTTAATACCATCCCCTTTTTGAATAAGTTATTTTGTCTAGTTGCCAACATCTCAAAATCCTCTACAATAAAGTTGTGACCGACAAAAAAGATATACATATCGTGTTGACCGACAAAAACACGGCGGGAAGGCCCACATTGGAAAATATGTAACAACTTTCGTTTCACTTTTTTGCAGAATCAAGGTTTTTTGTTTTTTGACTCATTTGACTCTCATCTCCGATCACAAACACCACGGAGTAAACGGGCTCTGAAGAAGATTTTTGTAAAATCGAAATATTGATCAATATCAGCTATGATTATGTTATAAATTGTTTTCTCTTTAACAGCATTGTGTGGTGTTTTCATTCCATCTTGTTCATTCTGATATATATATATATATATTTACCAACCCCTCCGCACGAGCAGGATGTGACAGGTCAATTTCTTAAGCGGAATTCAACAGGTTTGAATTCAGAGTTTTCCTTCTCCTAAACCGGTTGCCTAACCATGGTAAAAAAGCTCAGTCTGCCCTACAATTTATCCATAGCTGGAGGGAAAGTAGAATTCATACCTTTCCCAAGGGTATTAGCGCTAAGTGAAATGCAATTACCTCGTCCAGGATTTGAACTCGTGTTGACGAGTCCATTTCTTATCACTTTAACCATTACACCACGCGCTTCCTACTACTTCCACTACAATAAATTATTACTGAAACACAATATACAAGAATCTTTCAGTAAATACGATCGGTTGGTTGGATTTTATAGGATATAATTTTTGGGTAATTATGAAGTTTTGTTTAGTAAATTAGGGTGTCCCAGAAAAAACAGAACCCACAAATCTTGTAATAAAACTGTTAATTTTCCTATTAAAGAAATAAATTAAGGGTTTAGGGTTAGGGTTAGGGTTGGGGTTTTAGGGTTAGTTTAATGGAAAAAATAATAAATAATTTGGGTTCTGTTTTTTCTAGGTCAGCCTGTAATATCATGTTACTCAACTAGGAGGGTTAGGGTTTAGAGTTAGGGTTGGAGTTTAGGGTTAGTTTACTGGGAAAATAAATAAATAATTTGGGTTCTGTCTTCTCTGAATCAGCCTGTACAGTTGACATGTAGATCCTCAGTCACCGCTTTCCAGCTTCCATATGATAAAAAAGGGGTTGGGGCTTGCCATAAGGGCAATAGGGTTGGGAAAATCTGGGTTAGCACAGGCTGACTCAGAAAAAACAAAACCCAAATTATTTATTTATGGGTGACCTGGTGAGCTAATAAGTTATTTCGTAACCCGTCATCAACAGTTTTCAGTCGTCTAGTAGTAATAGTAGAACTAGCGACAGATCCAGCAGTTCATTGAAGAAGAATTGTTGACATTTCACGGTTTAAATTGAAAGGTTCCCAGGGATTAAATATCCATCTAACATTTCTAATGCTTTATTTATGGATTGCATAATGGGTGTCGTATAACGACCTAAGATACGTTCTGATGATTCATTTGGTTTGGTTTGTTTTATGGCATATCAACCTCAGTGGGTTATTTAATGCCGATAAGTTTGGAAATAAATCAATTCTTAATGCATAATACAATTTTTTTTATCAACATATGTTTTTCTATTTAACCCATAGATGGGACTCTAACATGTACTACCCTCCGGGTCAGAGTGGACCAGGGAGCAATGGTGATGAAGGGGTGCTCCACATTCCCCAAACCTCCAAAACTGGAACCTCACCATGAGATAGAGTTTAACGTAATTCCCAGGATATGTAGACCCTCAGTCACTACCTTCTAGCACCCATATGATAAAAAGGGGTTGGGGCTTGCTATAGGGCAATAGGGTTGGGAAAATCATATAGGTGCTAGGGCTTGACGTGACCAGCTGATTGATCAGAGGGGGCCTCTCCGACCGACCGTCTAGCCCAAGATAGGGCCAAAGTGAAGTATTGCAAGTCATGAACTGCTTATCCTTAAGCATCACGGGTGGCCCCATTGGGGGAGTCTTACCTATCTGCAGAGGTGCAGTCGGTACATTCTAACGCCCCACCGACAGGGCGGGCGTTCTGATGAATGGCACGTTGTATGATTTGGATGGTGAATGAACAAAGCCCTTTTTTCTTTTTCTTTTTTTCTACATAAATAATTATGGACTGTAGAAATTTAACATCGTCACTCGGCACCACTGACCTTATGCCAGACCTGTTGGCTGGGGCTTTAGAATACAACCACCCCAAAAATGGGATGACCTGTTGGCCGTGGATGGCGACCTCTGATGGTTAAGGACGGAATCCTGATGGATAATCAGTCCATGACATGCAACACTCCACTTTGACCCTTACTTAGGCTAGACAGGCGGTTAGAAAGACCCCTTTCAGATCAATCGGTTGGTCACGTCAAGCCCTAGCACCTATATGATTCTCCCGACGCCATTCCCCTTATGCCATACCCCCAACCCTTTTTATCACACATGTGCTAGAAGGCGGTGGCTGAGGGTCTTAGTGTCCGAGGTATGGCCTTAAACTGCATCTAATGGTGAAGTTCTAGAGCTCTGATTGGTGTGGAGTACCCCTTCATTCTGACCTGGGCGGTTAGTTCTGGTTAGGGCCCATCTATTAGGCCGGTTTCCCAAGGCAAAAAAGATGACTTTTAACTTGTAAAAATATGCGGTGGGCATTATTTTTTAGAGAAATATGTATAAAATCATGAGAAACATATCTGTATCTTGGTTGAGTTACCGTTTTTTCATGTTAGTTAATAATATATATTTTAATACACAAATTAGATGCTAAAAATTTTAGTTAGCTACGTACAACGAAGTAGCCAATCAGAATACATCTTTCATTGACTGCTGATAAAATTAACCAATCACGATCACCGTAGCATGAGTTATCACTCAACATTTCTGCTTCAAGCGAAGAAGTGTATAATGTAAACACACCAGAAAATAAATGTTTTATGTGTATTTTAATTTAAAAAAAACCTTAGTTATAACTTGTTTTTGGCTACGTTAAATTTCAATTGATTTGTGTCTGCTTCAAGCGAAGAAGAAGTGTATAATGTAAACACACCAGAAAATAAATGTTTTATGTGTATTTTAATTTTAACTTGTTTTTGGCTACGTTAAATTTCAATTGATTTAACGGTGAAAAAATGTAAACATTGTTTTTCGTTTATAATTTGCATTATTTTTGTAAGCCGAAATTTTTTTAAAAGTTTGTTTAATGCTTCTTCTTTCGAGTTAATAAAAAAATTTTAAGATAATATTAACCTTTATGCAAGTTTTATTATGTTAAATATAGTAGGGGGGGTAAATTTCACGGGGAAAATTGGTGGTACCCACGGAAAATTTTAATATATGCAACATTTACGCATAAAAAAAAATAGTGTGATATTCAGGAGTCTATAAGCATTCATCTGGCCGCTTTTTTTTCCCACCCTAAAAATTACAAATTAAATAAAAAACTAGAGCCTTTTTGGCCTTTGGGCCCGTAGCCTATATGGGTTAAATAGAAAGAAATCAGTTTTTTTAAAGTGTGTTTCAAACACTTAAAAAGAACAAATTTTCAGTACGCGTCAAGAATGAATAAAACGAAATATTGGTTAGGAGGTTGATTTAGAAGGCTATCACAATGAAGGTGTAAAAAAAAAAATAATAAAACGGTAACAATGGTGTTGTGTGTTAACCTGTATTCAATTCTTGAATTTTCAAGATAAAATCTCTTTTTCAAAAGATCACTGGAACTGAAGCATTCTAGTTATGGCATTTCTTTTTAAACTATTCAGTTCCAGTGATCTTTTGAAAAAGAGATATTATCTCGAAAATTCAAGAATTAAATACAGGTTAACACACAACACCTTTATTACCGTATTATTTTTTTTCTTTACACCTGCATTGTGATAGCCTTCTAAATCAACCCCCTAACCAATATATACACAATGCTTCAAGCAAATTATAAAACTCTCTTAAAACGAAATATCTTTGGCATAAAATAACCCAACAAGGGATAGCAAGCCATTAAATCCTGTCAACCAACCAACCGATTTTATGCCATCCTTTGTTTCTTGTTGACCTCTTGGAGTTGCAGGTACTGCGTAGACTCCTTGTCTGTTTTTTGCCTCCTTTTTAATTAGCTGATTTAATGGACTAATTATCCGGGGGATTTCAAAATTGGCAGTGGCTATAATCACATATTCTGATCTAGGCTGCTATTTATAATGGTAAAAGTAAAATGCAGACAGCAAGGCTTACAGGACAGACACAAACCTTTGAAGATTTTGATTTTTTTTCCCACTTCAATTGATTTTTCTCCACTTATTGTTGGTTGGTTGGTTAGATTTCACGGCATGTCAACCCTTGTTGGGTTAATTTATGCCGAAGACGCTTTGTTTTATTCATTCTTAATGGGAACTCCATTTGTTTAAAACTCGATTTTTTAAACACAGTTTTTTCTATTTAACCCATAGATGGGACGCTAACATTGATATTTTTTCTGCTTAAAAAGGGGGGTACATTTTCAATCGAGTTTTTCTTCAAAAAATATACTTTGATGCAAGGAAATAAGGTTTGCATTAAATAGATATTTATTTCTAGAATCTAAAAATATAGCATTTTTAAATTTAACATCAGATTTTTCACATTTTAAATGATTTTATATATTAATTTTTCATAGCAAAAATACTAAATTAAAGTTTTGTAATAAAATAACTGAGCATTATAAAATTCATTAATTGATAAATCAATACTGAAAATTTCATTAAAATCGGATAGTTACCTGATTTTTGGTAATTTTTTTTGCAATCGCGAATGTTATATAAAAATTGTAAACAAGCGCTTAAAACCATCGATAAATAGACAGGAATCAGTGCGGTAAATTAAGGAGCTGATGGTAGGTGTGGCGCTCCACGTCAGACGCAAAAACAATCTCCATGGTTTAGCGTTAGTGAAAAGGGGATAGACTCCTCGCTGTTTGTTTGAATTTTTATTGTAGCGGAGAAGCAAGGAATTCTTCCTAAAATAATGTCAATAATCGATTTGGTAAAATCAGATTTTGATGAGATTTAAATTTGAGACGTCTTTATTCTTTGGGACGGTGAGCTGTTATTTCATTTTTTTTTCTTTTGTTATGTCTCCTTTTCTAAATACTATCTTTAACATCATACTTCGAAAAAATGACATCCAATCCAATATTAAGAATTATCTCGATCGAATAACTCTATTTTTGGTCATAAATTACGAGAAACAAAATGTGCGAGACTCAGGTGTTTGGAATCTGAGTCGGAGAGTAAAAATTATTTCGTTTATACGAGAGACTAGACGACCCATGAGCCTGATGAGGATACTGGGGCATCTGATTTAAATTTTTGTATCTTCGGAATCTTCATCCTCCTTCTCCTTATCATCATCACTATCTATAAATCTATATCACGGATAAGGAAGCGCGTGGTGTAATGGTTAAAGTCTTGGGAAATGGACTCGTCGCCCCGAGTTCAAATCCTGGACGTGGTAATTGCATTTTCACTTAGCGCTAATAACTTGGGAAAGGTATGAATCCTACTCTCCCTCCGCTATGGGTAAATAGTAGGGAAGACTGGGCTCTTTAACCATGGTTAGGCAACCGGCCTAGGAGAAGGAAACTCTGAATTCAAAACCTGCTGAACTCCTCTTAAGAAATTGACCTTGTATCGCATCCTGCTCGTGCGGAGGGGTTGGTATATATATATATATATATATATATATTTGAAGCAATTACAATGCGATAAAAATAAAAACAAAAAGATGTTGTTTTTTTGTCTTATCGATTTCAAAGAAAACTTTATCTTCAGAGACGAAAATCAGAAATGAAAGTGCTTAAGTTTTTTTTTTTTTTGCGTGGTTATACTTTTTTTTTCTTCTTTTTTTTTTCTTTCTCCTCCCTTCCCCCTTCTTTATGTTATGAATGAAACGGGCGAATAACTGTAATTTCTTCTTTTATATATATATATATATATATATATATATATATATATATATATATTGAAACGAATGTATATATATATGCAATAACAAAGAAGATAGTTTGGAAAACGAGAGAAAAGGAGAAAGAGACAGAATGAGACAGAATGAGACAGAACAGACAGAACAAGACACACACACACACACACACATACATATATATATATATATATATATATATATATATATATCACACACGCAAACACAAATATATATATATATGTATATATATTATATATATTAATATTTATATTTTTGCTTGAAGGCAATTACAATGCGCATATCGCATAAATTCGATAATTATAGAAGATAATAATGACAAGTGAATTTCGCAAAGAATTACTCGGTGTGTGTGTGTGTGTGTGTGTGTGTGTGTGTGTGTGTGTGTTTAAATTTTGGAATGAATTCCGATGCAATAACAAAGAAGATAGTTTGGAAAACGAGAGAAAAAGAGAAAGAGACAGAATGAGACAGACATAAAGACAGAATAAGACAATGACATAGATAGATAGATAGATAGAGAAATAGAGAGAGAGGGGGCAGAGATAGATAAATAGAGAGAGAGAGAGAGAGAGAGTAAAACACTTAGAGAGGGTAAAGAGAGAGAAAGATGAAAGCAAAGAAAAGCGACACAGACACAGAGAGAGAGAGAGAGAGAGAGAGAGGGGGGGGAGAAACTGTACGAGGCGCATAAATATGTAAAAACCACGTAGTGCCAATAAAAGAGAACGAGAGTAGCCTTGAAATCGCTACTTCAAGTCAGCAAACAGGAACTCGTTGAAGTCTTATTGATATCAACGTTTCTCACCACCAACAAACAAGCAAACAAATAAAAAAACAAAAAAAGACTAATTTAGAATGAAGCCCCTGGATTCTAAATCTTATAAAACCTCTCCACTGGTTTATACCTGATATCGCGACCCTTAATCCGTTTTACATACATCAAGGTTCCTCACTGTTATGGCTTCGCCTATCGTGCTAATGCCAACGTCTAATAAATTATGGAACACTGTCACTTTTATCAGGGTGGCTAGGAATTAGACGTCACAATACACTGATCGGCCAGCCATGCGAGTCCGGCCTAATCACCTCTCTGGGCTTTTCCATCGGTAATTATTAGCGGAGATAAATCTATACCGGTTTTGCGTCCATTTTGTTCAGAATGATAGCATAGTGGAAAAATAATGGCAAGACTTCCTGGTCAAACATCGGTGTTCTGAATTTGAATTTATTTGCGTCCCGAAGCTCACAGTGGACTTGGTTCAGATCCTAACACACACACACACACACACACACACATATATATATATATATATATATATATATCTTATTATAATAGATATATATACTACTCATCACAATAATATTTACGTAATGTTTTCAAAACCTTCAGTTATTAATAAAAATCATTATTAATACTGTTGACCATATCTAAGTACTAATAACATGCAATTGTATATATATAAACAAAATAGCACAGTTTGAACGTGAAGGCTAATTTGCATATTGATATTATTGATTTCTATTAAGAAATATAAACAAAAATCTCGTGGATCTTAAAAGAAATCAAGAAGCTGTAATATTATCCACTTCCTATTTTAACTAAATAGTTTTAGGAAAATTTTGAAAAGAGGCAAAGTTTCATTTCATTGGGTGGATGACAAAAGATATACATATGAGACATGACCGACATATATATGGCGCGAATGCCCACATTGGTGAATATTGTAACGTCTTTCGTTTTTTGCAGTATTAAGGTTTTTTGTTTTGTAAACTCATTTGACTTTCCTCTCCGACGCAAACAACTACGGGAGTGAATGAGCTCTGATGATGATTTTTGTAAAATCGAAATATTGATCAGTATCAGCTATGATTATATTATAAATTGTTTTCTTCTTTAACAGCATTGTGTGATGTTTTCATTCCACCTTTTCTTACTCATCTTGTCGGATTCATTTCCTTTCTTTTAACTTATATATATATATATATATCCATGACAATCTCTCTCCATCCGTCCCTATCGCTCATCATTCTCTGGAGGTCCTCTATGCAGCATCCTGCATCCGTACAGAGCTGATCAATGTACGTTTTACTGGTCGGCCCACACTGGCTTGTCCATGTGCTGGTTTCCACAGGAGGACGTCGCTTATGAGTTCGTCCTTGCTTCTCCAGCAGTGTCCCGCGTGTCTTGTCCGTCTTACTCTGATGGTTTGTGTGATATGTGGCAGGTGGCCGTACAGCTGTTTTTTCGTAGGGTGTTGTTTCCATGTCTTGTTCAGGATCACCGGCAGCATTCTTGCGCAGCTCCCATCTAGTCTATTATCTAGTCGCTTAGTTAGGGTCCAGGTGGTGCAGCCATACAGCAGTACTGATATGACAACGGCCTGGAAGAACCGTCTCTTTAACTTGTCTGTGAGGTTGGATTTCCATATGATCGATAGTTTATTTATAGCGGCCCATGCTTTTCCTATACGTTCACTAACGTCATTTCTGTGGAGGAGATGTTACTGCCTAAGTATCTAAATTGTTCTACAGAGTTTAGGATATGAAGAAAGTAGACAAACACGGGATGTTATGGAATCTGAATGTTTATTGTCGACGATGCAACGTTTCGGTCATTTAGACCATCATCAGGACCAAAAGCCCAGTTCAAGCTTCAATGAAGGACATTTTCAGAATGGTGAAAAACAGATCCTTCATTGAAGCTTGAACTGGGCTTTTGGTCCTGATGATGGTTTAAATGACCGAAACGTTGCATCGTCGACAATAAACATCCAGTTTCCATAACATCTGTGTTTGTCTACTTTTCTTCCACATATTGTCAGATTAACCTCCTCACATTTCTCCCAGAGAGAGAGAGAGAGAGAGGGGGGTACATGTTGTCAGGACGCCTTGATGATGCTGATGATGATGAAGTAGATTACTTAAACTGTTAGATAGATAAGGTATGTTATAAAAGTATCGAGATTGAAGCTGTATTTACCGAGATAGAAAGGAACAATGGGTGGAACATTAATTTTTTTCAGAATTTATATACTTACCAACCCTCCGCACGAGCAGGATGTGACACAAGGCTATTAAGCGGAGTTTAACAGAGTTTTCCTTCTCTTAGACTGGATGCCTAACCAACATTAAAGAACCCAGTCTGCCTTATTATTAGCCGGAGAGAGAGTAGGATCCACACCTTTCCCAAGGGTATTAGCGCTAAGTGAAATTCAATTACCACATCCAGGATTTGAACTCGGGGCGACGAGTCCATTTTCCATGACTTTAACCATCACACATCGCGCTTCCTTTTTTTTTCAGAATATAAGCAGTGTCAAAAAGTACAAAAAATCTCGATACTTTTTGACACACCTTGTGTGTGTGTGTGTGTGTCTGTCTGTGTGTGTGTGTGCGTGTGCAATTGGGCAGCATTTGTCCCATTTAGACATCTCTCTCTCTCTCTCTCTCTCTCTCTCTCTCTCTCTCTCTCTCTCTCTCTCTCTCTCTCTCTCTCTCTCTCATTCTATTAATATATCTATCTATCTCCACTTTCTTGTTCAACAGGTTTTGAATTCAGAGTTTTCCTTCTCCTAGACCAGTTGCCTAACCATGGTTAAAGAGCCTAGTCTGCCCAACTATTTACCCATTCAGACATATTTATCTCTCTCTCTCTCTCTCTCTCTCTCTCTCTCTCTCTCTCTCTCTCTCTCTCTCACACACACACACACACACACACACACACACACACACTGATTCTCTGATTCTATTAATATATCTATCTATCTCTACTTTCAGCTAAAAATCCTGGGTTCGATCACTGCTCACCATTTCGTTTTTTTGTTTGTGTTGTTGATTGGTTGTTTAATTTATTGATCCTCCCCCTCGTAATAGCGGCAAGTAGAGCAAAAGGTGATTATCGATTATCGATTGGAAATTAAAGAGAGATCCAATGTTCGTGCCGAGGCATCATTGCCGCTAAACAGGTTGGGACGGGTTACCAATGACGTAATCATAGACACGGAGAGAAGAAGAACAATTTCATTTCGCTGTTCAAAGTACGAAAATAAACAGTTACACAAAAGTCGTTCGTGAATGCAATTAGAGCTTTCTTTCATCTCTTGTAGGAAGAGGAGGAGTAGGATGAAGAAGAGAAGAA
>CM042161.1:92789603-92864143 GCA_023376005.1 Doryteuthis pealeii
TATATATATATATATATGGGGGTGTTGCGATAGCGTGGGCATGAAGTCACACATCTGGAGGTGCTCGTTCTGTAATGGTTACCGTCATAAGAAATGAATTCAATGAAAAAAAAAGGAAAACGTAAAGAAGAGTCGAATATTTTCCGATAGCCTCAGGGTAAACATTTTTTTTTCAAGAGACGCGATAACACGTCTGGATCTTGCAATGAATCCGAGTGAACTGGAAAGGAAACCGCCAATTCGATGGCGTGGGTGCCAGGTGGCCTAAGGATCGTCCCTCTGTTTGCTAAACAATTTTCAACCTATGAGTCTTAGAGGCCTGTGACCATGAGGAGAAGTATGTGAACAGACAGGGATGGGTCTAAACAGAAATGAAGGCAGAACAGAGATAGTGTTGAACAATGAAAGCTTACTGCTGGGAATTGATGCTAATGTCGATAACTATCGGGTTTCATTGTTATTTCTCATCACGATATTACAGAACGTGTGAAATGTTGATTTCATCTATTGATTTCTCCTCTTTTTTTAAAAAATAATTTCGTTCGATTTAAAATGACATACGGGTATTTCCGACCTACGTTAATTTCACTATAAACAGAAGTTCACAGTCCTGGTATTTAAGAAGTCTCTGGTGTGTCTGTGGAGGGGGGGTGAGTGTGTGTGTGTGTGTGTGTGTGTGTGTGTGCGTGTGTGGAGGGAGTGGGTGGGGTGAGTGTGTTTTTTGTGTGTGTGTGTGTGTATTGAGTGTGTGTTTGTGTGTATTAAGTGTGTGTGTGAGTGTTTGTGTGTGGGGTGAGTGTGTGTTAGTGTGTGTGTGGGGGGGTTGTGTGTGTGTGATTTGAGTGTGTGTTTATGTGGGGGTGAGTATGTTTGAGGGTGATTTTGCAGGAGTCGGGTAAGTGTGTGTGTGTGTGTGTGTGATTGAGTGTGTGTTTATGTGGTGGGTGAGTATGTGTGAGGGTGTTTGTGCGGGGTCGGGTGAGTGTGTGTGTGTGTGTGTGTGTGTGTGTGTGAGTGTTTGCGTGGGGCTGGGATGGGGAGTGAGTGTGTGTGTGTGTGTGTGTGTGTGTGAGTGTGTATGTGTGTGTGTGTGTGTGTGTGATCCAAAAGGTCAACACATTAACGTTTCTAATAAGTTTTATCAAATTGCTATTTTCTTATTTGTTTATTCTGTCATTGTTTTTGGCAAGGGTGTAAATGACTGCAATATTCAAAAAATTCTAAATCTACGCTCTACTTTTAAAATTGCAAACATTTTCATATTACCTAGCATTTTCTTGTTTCCTTAATTTGTTACTTCCTTCATGCATACTGCTAGTGGAGCGACCATGTTTACACTTTAAGGACAGCAAGCAAAATGGCGCGGTCAGGCTCAAACTTCGATCACGTGACCGTAACAGTGACAATTATAAGTAGGCATGCAGAGAATGCAGTGTTTCGATTATAAAGATGTGGCGAAGGTGTGGATAATTTTACCGTCTCTCTCATACACTAAAACTGTCATACCGTCTCTTTGAGAGGTTTGAGAATTTTGTGTATATATATATATATATACATATATATATATATATATATATATATATATATATATATATATATATATATATGCAAAATTCTCAAGCCTAAAAGTGATTATCTTTGCCAGAAAAGAGATGCTATGACAGTTTTAATGTAAAACCTTAAGCCGTTACTCGCCAGTCCGCTGTTTACAGATTTGAGTTCTCTGGTGATTGTAAACACATACCCCCGTAAAGTATGTATAAATTAATTGTTCACCACAGACTGACAACCGCTGATAGCCGAAAGGGTAAGGGACTTGACAGACGGAAATTCTGTCGGGGTTCAATCCTTGCTAGAGGTAGCTGTTAAAAGTCGAGCCGCACTGATGAGAAGTAAACTTCGAAACACGTATCTGTGGATGACTGATATATATATATATATATATATATATATATATATATATATATATATATATATATCAAACCTCATATATATATATATATAAATATATCAAATATATGTATATATATAAATATATCAAACCTCAAATTTTAAACAGACTGAATAGCAAGGACTACCACTCGCTTTTCTCGTTATTCTGTGATAAAAAATTCTTATTACCTTCCATATACCAACAAATGCCCTGAAGATGATCTAATTAATAGATCGAAACACTGCAGCGTCGGCCAATAAACTCACCAATTAACTCATTTAAACCTGTGTTTTTTTCATTCATTCTTAATACACTACATACCGTCGGTTTCACTTCCTTTTTTTCACATATATATATATATATATATATATATATATATATATATATATATATATATATATATATATATATATATATATATACTGATCCCTCCGCACGAGTAGGTGTGACATAATGTCAATTTCTTAAGTGGAGTTTAACAGGTTTGAATTCAGTTTTCCTTCTCTTAGACTGGTTACCTAGCCATGGTTAAAGGGCCCAGTCTGCTACTACTATTTTCCCATAGCTGGAGGAAGAGTCGTTGGATTCATATCTTTCACAAGGGTATTAGCGCTATGTGAAATACAAACAGCCTTGTCCAGGATTTGAACTCGAGTAGCCGGGTCCATTTCCTACGACTCTAACCATTACACCACGCGCCTCCACAGAGTTTTTTGTATATAGTCTTTAAATCGAGGTTTGTTTTTGTTTTTTCAAATTCTAAGCAATCTATCCCCGATATCTGCAGACTGTGTTCTTTGGCTTTGCTTAAGCAATCAATCTAGGAGAATGAAAACTCTGAATTCAAACCAGATTTACTCCACTTAAATATTGATATTTTGTCACATCCTATATGTGGCGAAGAGGTTGGGTAAATACTTATGAAGACAGAAGAACCCAGTCTGCCCTACTATTTATCCATAAGTGTGAGGAGAAGAGTTGGATTCATGCCTTTTCCATAAGAAGTGAAAAGTACACACCTTCGACCAGAATTTGAACACGGATCGCCGAGTTCATTTATTTCAACGACACGATAACTACCATACGCTCCACATTTGCGGCCTTGTACCAAACATTTATTAGGGGTGTATAAAAATGGACTACCCTCAATCTTGACCAGTCATGGGGAGAAATCAAATCAAATTTTACCAACCATTTCTTCAAATAAATATAAACCAGATTAATACTGTATATTAGTATATCATATATATATTTGTATATTATAATAGTATATATCAATTAATAATGGAGATTCGCTTCCGGTTTTTGTCTGTAACAAAAATTACGTCACTGCTTATGTCACATTACCCAAAATCGTCATAACATAGAATAAATACACTCAAAATTTGAACATGCAACATTAGACAGTCCTCATTGTTTTTTTAAAAAAAAACATTTAATAGATACATGACTGGTATTATATATTTATATATAGTTTGTTTCATTTTAATACTTATTTAAAGTTTATATTTCAAATTGTTTTATTTTTTAATCCTTTAATGAATTTGATGATTTTACTTACTTAGGGTACAAACTCGCTGACATTGAATTTTTTAGGCAATATGTTTTAAAAAATCTATTTTTACATCGTCCGGGGGGCGTTTTTTATTTTGTACTAGTATTAATAATGGAAATTTGGTCTCTATTTGTCTGTAACCGATTTGTTTTTTGGTTTGTTTTTGTTTTGTTTTTTTGTTTTTCTTTTTACTCCTTTAATAAATTTGATGATTTTAGTTACTTATACAAACTCTGGCATTGAATTTTTAACTTCCGTGGTGTTTTGGGCAATATCTTACAAAAATTAATTTTTACACCGTCTAGGGGGCGTTTTTTCTTGCTAGCGAATCATAATATATCATAATATATTCAAATATAATTTAATAGTATATTAGATAAACCAGATTAATATTTTATATTAATATATTATATTCATACTAACAGGACTTGTGGATGTTACCATAGTATGATAATTTAATTATTACAACATTTAATGTTTACCTAAGTGCTATTGCTAAATAGTTCAATATCTAAAAAGTATTAAAAGTATATTGATTTATCTCTCTCTCTCTCTCTCTCTCTCTCTCTCTCTCTCTCTCTCTCTCTCTCTCTCTCTCTCTCTTTTCATCTTTTCATTGTTCGATTGTATCAGATTCCCCGCATTCACAGCTCTCTCTATCGTTCCTCTACACCCTTTCTTTCTTTCTTTCTTTCTATTATATATTTTCTATATAGCGTTCCTTTTTCTTCCCTTTCTTTCTATATAATAAAAACGGAATGGTCCATTATTTAGCTGAAGTGACAACACTCATAAGAAATAAGAATTCGGCGGATAAGCAACACAAAACAACCAAGATTTACATTTTTGCACTTTATTCTCATTTTTAACCAGAGGGTGTTGCAAGATGATAACGGTCGGAAAATTAAGGAACACGAGTATTAATATATAGATATTATATTATATCTATATTAGTATACGTCATGGCGTTGCGGTGTTGTAGTAAGTAGGTTTTTTTGTTGGCTAAGGTTGCTAGATCCACGTGAAACCAGCACCCTACAAAACAGAAATTGTACGACTACTTGCCGCCTATCTCAAAGTTGGTGCCTTTCACTTTGCCCTTGGAAAAGGCATGAATCCACCTTTTATCCTCGCCAGCTGTTGGTAAATAGTAGGGCAGACTCAGTTCTTTAACCTTAGTAAGGCAATCAGTCTTTTAGAACAGAAAACACTGAATTCAAATTAGCTGTAAGTGAAGTCTGTGGAGTGGCCTGTTGAAGTTTGGTGGATATAGTTATTTACTAAGCTTTGCTTAGATATGACACAAGGCCAAAGGTAAGGGGCACTCAGTGAGGATCGAACTCACTAGTAATGGTTTTGCAAGTCTACCTTGCTAACCATTACACCACGAGAAGCGCCTTTATAGATATAAGGCGTGTGCCAGATGCCTACTTCTAAATATAGACTCGTTGACTACCACGTGACCACCGAAGATTCCTATTATCCAATCACTGGCAGTGCTGCTGCTGCTCTTGGTGTATTTATAGAGGCCTGATTCTAATCTTAACTCATTGACACTCGGATCATCTTGGACGTCGGACCTAAAGGACACTATTCCACAAGGACTTGTTTACTTTAAGTTCTTTTACAACTGGAACCAAGGATGGCGGCCAGTTACTCAAAATAGCCTATTGTCGATATTAACTGAACATCGAGGGAGTCTATCCACTTTTTGCTAGCAATAGATCAGTAAGATTGTTTTTGCTGGGGTGTAACACCACACCTACCATCAGCTCTCAGATGCTTTTACCGCACATATCAGATTTGCCAAGCTGTGCTACTGGTGTGCGAGGACGTATATCGAACCCGGAACCTTGCGATTCCTTGGCGACTGCTCAACCGACTGAGCTAAGTCGCTCTTTAAATTGACCTTGTGTTAGATCCTGCTCGTGGCGGAGGGGTTGGGTAAAACAAGCTCTCGGGAGGTCTAGTAATTTAGAAGAAAACGCACTGGAAATCCGACTAGAAGGGATTGTCAATGGTCAGAAATTCAAACAGGAGACGTTCTATTTTATATAAATATTTAAGACGTGTGATATCTTAATAGGAAATGCATATGATAATCCTGAGAGAAAACAGTGAACCCTTCCTGCTGTTTTTAAGAAAACCGCTTTGGATGTCGGGAAGGGAAGGATGTTCCACCCAATGCTGATTATAAACATAGTTACGGAAAAGGATGCGAGATGTTTTAAGAATGATAAAAATAAGTTATCTTGCCTTAGAAGAAATAAAAACTAAAAAGATACCTAGATATCTGTCTGAAAAAAGACGAATCCCAGATGTGATGGGAAATGTTTTAAAGATATTGTTTACATGATAGAAATATAAAAGAGGGAAGACAGCCAGTAATCGCTGGCTTTCGACTCGGAGGGATGAATAAGATGTACATTCCAAGGAAACACACTGTTAATACATTATTTTTATTTTTATTTAAACCGGAATATATTAATGGCTAACACCGCCCGTTTTTTGTTTTGAGTAGTTTCCTCCGTACGTTTCCTCTCTGGTTTTGATAGAGAAAGCTGGTTGGTTGGTTGGTTGGTCCGTTGGTCCGTTGGTTGGTTTTGCGGCATGTTAACCTTCGTTGATTTATTTCGTGTAACGTGACGTTCAGTGCAATGTGTAACGTGGTATGTAACATGTAACGTGACATAGAGTGCAACGTGTAACGTGGTATGTAACATGTAACCTGGTATGTAATATGTAACGTGACGTAGAATGTAACGTGAAATGGGATGTGTAACATGTAACGTGGCATATAGTGCAACGTGTAACGTGGTATGTAACATGTAACGTGACGTAGAATGTAACGTATAACGTAGTGTGTAAGTGTAACGTTAATGTGGCGTAGTGTGTACCGTGTAAGTTTGATTTAACCAAACTATAGAAGGTTGGCTGGCTGGTTGGCTGGTTGGCTGGTTGGTTGGTTGGTTGGTAGTCAGTTTAACAGTTTGCTCCTCAATTATATACGAAGGGAAGGGAATGGTTAGAGCCGTAGGAAATGGACTCGTCGACCCGAGTTCAAATCCCGGAAGAGGCTGTTTTCATTTCCCATTGCGCTAATACCCTTGGGAAATGTATGGATTCGACTCTCCCTCGAGCAATGGGTAAATAGTAGGGCAGACTGGGCTCTTTAACCTTGGTTAGGCTAGTGCGGAGGTGTTGGTATATATATATATATATATATATATATATATACGAAGGGGAGTAGGTAAAGTGCTTGGACAGTGACACCGTGACGTTGTGGATAACATACAATACACTAAGTAACGTGTAACGTAGGGATGACGTGTAACGTGACGTAGAATGCAACGTGTAACGTGGTGTGTAACGTGTAACATGATGTAGATGGTAGTGTGTAGCGTGTTACATTAACGTGGCGTAGTGTGTAACATGTAACGTTAATGTGTTGTAGTGTGTAACTTGTAAGTTAGCGTAATGTGTGACGTTTAACGTAGTGGGTAACGTGTGACGCGACGTAGTAGGCAACGTGTAACGTACTTGGTAACATGTAAAATAGTGTAGAGTAAAACGTAGTGTATAACGTGTAACGTTAACGTGACGTAGTGTGTAACGTGTAACGTGACCTGAGGGGTGACGATTAACGTAGTGGTTAACGTGTGGCGTGATGTAGTGGGTAACGTGTAACATTATAACGCCTAATGAAGTTTGTAACGTCTAACGTTAAAGTGGCGTTGTGTGTAACGTGTAACATAGCGGGTAGCGTGCGTGTAACGTGGCGTGGTAGGTAACGTGTAATATAGTGAGTAAAGTGTAACGTGGTGCAGTGGTGACGTGTGGGTAATGTGTAACATGGCGTTGTGACTAACAGCGACATTGTAGAAAGCGAGTTCGAATTCTGGTTGTGATATTGCGTTCAATTTCGGATTAAAGCCATAGGAAAAGGTATGAATCTCAACCAGGTCTGGGTTGGATAGACCACGAATGGCTTTGGAATTAAATAACTGCTGTAGAGTAGCTAGCACCCCTTCCGCACTCTACCAGAAGGACTGGCTCATAGCCTTAAATAGTCTACGATTAAACTGGATTAATAAGCTGAATAATATTCAGACTGATATTACAGGGAGGAACGGGTGTCTTGTCAGTTACCAAATTAGTCTCATCACTTAACTACTACTTTTGATAATTGTTGTAGAATAGCTAGCACCCCTTCATCACTCTACCAGATGGCCTGTCTCATAGCCTTAGTCTACGATTAAGGACTTCAACAGTGGATTAATAAGCTGAATAATATTCAGACTGATATTACGGGGAGAAACGGGTGTCTTGTCAGTTACCAAATTAGTCTCATCACTTAACTACTACTTTTGATAACTGTTGTAGAATAGCTAGCACCCCTTCATCACTCTACCAGAAGGACTGGCTCATAGCCTTAAATAGTCTACGATTAAACTGGATTAATAAGCTGAATAATATTCAGACTGATATTACAGGGAGGAACGGGTGTCTTGTCAGTTACCAAATTAGTCTCATCACTTAACTACTACTTTTGATAACTGTTGTAGAATAGCTAGCACCCCTTCATCACTCTACCAGATGGCCTGTCTCATAGCCTTAGTCTACGATTAAGGACTTCAGCAGTGGATTAATAATCTGATTAATATTCAGACTTATCTTACTGCGTTTTCTTACTTGTTTGGCTATACCGTATTTGACCCTCCTCTATTTCTTGTAAGTTTTTTGTTAATTATTTGTAACCTATTGTTCTGTGTTTTTTTATGTATCCGTTAGCACCGGATACTGGTGCTAAATAATATAATTAAGCACTAAACTCTTCTGTGTATCTTTCCACCTCGACGATAAAACAATAAACCCTCGAAGATTGATACGCCTTAAACAAAATAAAATAAGACAAAACAATTATACACGCTAGAAAAGTGTATAACATCGTAGGAATTGTGCTAGGCCTGAAATCATAGCGGATATATTGCAATGTATTGTATATTTTGAGTAAAATCATGGTGTGGGTCACAATGACACTAGTTAGGAAATTTGAAGATTCTGACAGAGAAATGAGGGTTAAAAATATATCTGACTTACTGCCAAAGGCGCCATATTGAATGGAGAATGGAAGATTTTTTTGCGTCATTTTGTTTTTGTTCTCCTGTTTTTCAATGTGTTCATTTCGTCCGATTTATTTTTTCTTCACTTTTTTCTTCTCGTTTTTTTCTTTTTACTTTCTTAATTTCAAAGTTGTCTTTCTTTCAACGATTTTTTTTTTCTTCTTTCATTCTTTTCTTCTAACCACGCCCTTCTTTGTTCTCTTATTTCTTTTGGTCTTCTTACTTTCTATATGGTCTTTCTTTCTTTCTTTCTTTCTTCTTTCTTTCACTCTTTCTTTCTAACACGCCTTCTTTGTTCTCTTATTTCTTTCACTCTTCTCTTTCTTTCTTTCTATATGGTCTTTCTTTCTTTCTTTCTTTCTTTCTATTCTTTTCCCCTCTTTCTTACTTCTCATTCTGCTTTCTTCTCCTCTCTTTTCTTTCTACATTTTATTTGTTCTTTACGCCTTTCTTTCTTTCTTTCTTTTTTTTCTTTTCTTTCTTTCACTCTTTCTTTCTAACCACGCCTTCTTTGTTTCTTTATATTTTCTTTCACTCTTTCTTCTTTCTATAATGGTCTTTCTTTCTTTCTTTCTTTCTTTCTATTCTTTTCCTTTTTTACTTCTCATTCTTTCTTTCCTTCTCTTTTCTTTCTACATTTTATTTGTTTCTTTTTACGCTTTCTTTCTTTCTTTTCTTTCTTTCTTTCTTTCTTTCACATCTTTCTTTCTAACCCACGCCTTCTTGTTTCTCACTTATTTCTTTCACTCTTTCTTTCTTTCTATATGGTCTTTCTTTTCTTTCTTTCTTTCTTTCTTTCTATTCTTTTCCCTCTTTCTTACTTCTTCATTCTTTTCTTTCATTCTCTTTCTTTCTATAACATTTATTTTTGTTCCTTACGCGGCTTCTTCTCTTTCTTTCTTTCTTTCTTTCTTTCTTTCTTTCTTTTTCTTCTTTTTTTCTTTTCTTTCTTCTCTCTAACCACGCCTTCTTTGTTCTCTTATTTTTTTCACTCTTTTCTTTCTTTTCCTTTCTATATGGTCTTTTTCTTTCTTTCTTTCTTTCTATTCTTTTCCTCTTTCTTACTTCTCATTCTTTCTTTCCTCTCTCTTTTCTTTCTACATTTTTTATCTATTTTTGTTTCTTCTTTCTCTTCTTTATCTTTTTCTTCTTTTCTTTTTTTTTTTTTTTCTTTCTTTCTTTCACATCTTTCTTTCTAACACGCCTTCTTCTTTTTGTTTCTCTTAATTTTTTCTTCACTCTTTCTTTCTTCTATATGGTTTCTTTCTTTCTTCTTTCTTTCTATTCTTTTCCCTCTTTCTTTCTTCTCTCTTTACTTTCTCTTCTNAAAAGAAGAGATAAATAAACAAAAGCTTGATCGTTTGAATATGGTAATTCCTTTCGCTGCTTGGTGAAATGGGGCACGTGTGGGGTTGAAAGTCAGTTCTGGCTCTGCGTGACCGAGGTGTGGTGGTGGTGTGGTATAGTATGGCGTGACGCAGGTTGCGGTGTGGGTATAGTATAGCGGTTCCCTTATATCGGCTGGTGTGTCTCTTCTCTGGCGGTCTGCCGTTAACTGAACTTTTGACCTTAATTCGGCTTGTATATTATGCAAAAATTAGGCTCGAAGACCTTTGAAGGGTTTTAGTAGGTAAATTTTTTTATTGGTTGAAAACAATTAAATAGAGGATATTTTATTGTTTATAAATTTTTGTTTTCAACCGGAAATTTTGCTGGAGCCTATGCGTAGAACCATGTTATTTTGGTCACTTCGTTTTAGGCTACCGTTGAGTTAACTTCCGTTTGGGGGTCAGCAACTATGTTCTGTTTTTTTTGTTTTGTTTCTTTCTTAAATTTGTTTTATTGGTGAGTGGATGTATTGTGTTAGTAAGGATTGTGAATCCTAAAAGATATCTTATTTCTGTTATAAGACACCCAGTCAGGTTTCTTAGATTCAGTTTATTAGTGAATCAACTTTTTGTTTAATCTTGTTATTGTGCAATTTGAAGCATACAAAAAAATATGGTTTGCAAGGGCATAGCAAAAGGAGACTAATTGCATTTTTGACAAAGTGACAGAAAATAATTTACCAAAAATCAGGGAATTATCGGATTTTAATGAAATTTTCAGTGTTTATGTTCAATGAATGATCTCTATAATGCATAATTTACTTATTTATTTTTTCAAAACTTTCTCATTTTTTTCAGGTCACTTATGTTGGGGGCGTAACTTTTTTTTCAAGTTGGTCTTTCCGTTTCCTAATTAACAGTAAATAAAGAAATAAAAGACCGAAAGTTATGAATAGTAATATATGTTTATGTATCAATAAATGATCTTTATAATGCAATTATTTATTTTATTTCAAAACTTTTCATTTTTTTCAGGTCGCTTAATTTTGACCCCTTATGTTGGGGCGTAAAATGGTTTTGCAAGTTGATCATTTTTTATACTAATTACAGTATGAATAATGAGATAAAAGACCGAAGTTATGAATAGAAACAAAAAAAAAATATTTTACGGTGGCTTTTCTACGAGAAAATAAGTACCGAAAATCGAAAAATAAAATGTAAAAAAATAAATAATTATTTTTGGAGATTTCTTTTTTACTCATTTCGATAATTATTTAATTGGCTATTATTTTTTAAATAAAAAATTATACATCGATATTTTTTCTCTTAAAAAGGGGAGGGGGTACATTTTCAATCGAGTTCTCTTTTCAAAAAAGTATCATGTATGTAAAGAGGGAACTTGATTTTCGCAATTCATCTAAAACATTCATTCTATAGGATGGTCGCGAAAGTCTTGTCACCCCTACATATTATTTTAACGTTCATTATTTTTTGTTTTAATAATAATAGTATATAAATCATATAATTATTTCACCTCTAAAAAACTAATCTTTAAAAACTGAATTATTTAAGTTTAATCTTAATTAACAATACATAGAGTTATTGATTTAAATGCTTGGGAACGAGAACTTATCGCCAGCCGAATAGCTCAGTTGGGAGAGCGTTAGACTGAAGATCTAAAGGTCCCTGGTTCAATCCCGGGTTTCGGCATCCGGTGGTCTGTCCATGTTTCTTTTTCTAAATGATACTTTAGATTTAAAATAAAAATATTCCAAGGGGTAAAAAAAAAAAAATTATAACACTCTTTTCTTCTTTCCTATCATAAAAAAAAAAAAAATGGAAATCTGGCTTTTGATGCTGGGTATATGGGGCAATTCTAACCTTAAAAAAGGTGGGGAATACCCAGGAGGACCACCAGTCCCAACAGAACTACTTGAAACAAATTATTTAAGAATTGAATTATTTTATAGAATTTCAAGTTGTATTAATTTAGGTATACCCAAAAACTCGGCTGCTTTCATTTTAAAAACGAATTAAAATTAATAAATCTATTATTTAAGGTAAAATTTTTGTCTAAGTTGAAAATAGTAACATAATAAGCATCAGTAAAAACACAGAAAAATAATATACACATGTAATTTATTTTTAATAGATTAAAACGATTTTTTCAGTCAATTTCGATCGCATTGGCCGTAAACGCTTGTTTAAAGGTGGCGTGTTTATAAAACAAATTTAACATTTTCTCGATTGAAAAAAAAAATTTACCAAAAATCAGGGAATAATCGATTTTAATGAAATTTTCAGTATTGATTTATCAATGAATGAATTTTATAATATGGTAATTGGTATTTTTTTTCTCAAACGGGTGGGGGTGGTGGGGGTTAAATTTGTATTGTAAAAACACGGATTTTTCAAAAAATTCGGTATACTAATATTATAATTATTTTACCTGTAAATATTTATATGGGTGACAAGACTTTCGGACTACATGTACTTACTTACCAACCACGGAGCTAGACAACACAAGATCGTTCAGTAAGGCATACCGACAGTGTTTTACGCTACCTGTCAAAATGGTTACGCCACCTAAGTTCTCAGCAGACTCGGCGCTGCTTAACTTAGTGGGAACCGGTGCTTTAAAAGTGATTTGACTCTAAAGAGTCATGAACTAGACATATTTATTATGATTCGGGGGAATGGCTTGGGATTTGAGGACCCGGAGAGAGAGCGGGGTTGTAGTAGAAATGTAGTAGGTGAACTTTAACTACTAAAGGATTTTGAGTCACCTGTATTGAGAGGGGGTGGGAGGATAAAAATATTTAATTCTCTCTTAAATCCAACACCTAATCACGATGACCGAAATTTGCTGGATATGAAATGTATTTTGAAAATTAAAAGTATAAAAAATGATATTTGTGTCTCCCACCCCAAATCACTTAAGCCTACCCAGCAAGTGATATAAGTTATTTTTTGTTGTTGTCTTACAACAGAACGCTTTTTTTCACTCGCCATCCTCCCATTTTTACTCCCCACGTCGGACATAATTATGCCCCCTGCACCCCTCTGACTATATGCCAAAATTTAAATTCTATGTAAAATTTAATGCAGAAGTTGATTTGCATTCTTTTAAGGATGTTTTTATAATTTAAGTAAAAACATAAAAAGAATTAGGCCAGCGACCGGATGCCGAAACCCGGGATTGAACCAGGGACCTTTAGATCTTCAGTTAACGCTCTCCAACTGAGCTATTTCGGCTGGCGTTAATTTCAGCATCAAGACAAGCTTAAATTTAAGACAAAATCCCAGTTGGGCTTTATCCCCACGTGGGTTGAATTTCGGAACATGATTTTTAAATTATTTTACTATTTCTCTATTTTAAATCGATTTAATGTTTATCATTTAACGTCTATTTATGATCAGAGAAAATAACGAATTCTTTTCAGTTTAAAAAAATATGAATCACACTTTCCTGCTGTTACATAAGAAGGTCTCAGCGATTGATAAATAAATAATAAAAGTTAAAAATAAAATAAAATGTAACTGGCTTTAGTAAATATTTTACATTATGATATAAAGAAATATTAGAATTTACTTAAAAAATCATTTTTTTTCTGTTTGATTATTAATTAAATGTCGTCTATTTATCATCTCAAAAGAAAGTATCGTAGCGAGCGATGACCACGCACTGTCGGAAAAAATAGACACACATTATTAACAAAATGAATAAATAAATAACCTCTAATTAATTTACAGAGATAGTTTAATTAATTAACTATGAAATATATTGAAAAGATAAAGAACTGCGGAAAAAGTACTCAGAGTTTTTGTTAAACTTTATTAATTAGTTTTTTATTTTATTTTTAGTAGATAAAAAAAATACGCTGAATTAGTCCTCGAAAATGATCGAATTAATTTTTTTTATGAACATTAAACATAAATTTAAAAACTAATAAGTTAGTGTGTTTTATGTAAGAGATAATTCTGATCAGTTTTTTTCCTTAATTCTTTTTTGTTGGAGATATAAATAAATTTTATAAACAGACGGAAATATTTGAATAGTTATGGACAGATAACGATTTTATTTTTTTATTCTTTAAAATATTTTTCCATTATTTTTCCTCTCTTTTTGATTGTAAACGAAACCTCACAAATAAATGAATAAATAAATGAAAAATATATGAAATTTGAATAAAACAGAATAAAAATAAAGATTTCCTTCACCCCTCGCTGGTTTATTTAAAATTAAAAACCTTAAGAAAACATTTAAAAGCAACAAAGTATGGAAAAAGAACTTACTTGAAAATACAATTTAACGAAATATTTCTTTTGAAAAAAACTTTATCGTATCTTTAAAATAAAAAAACAAAAAAAATTTAAATTTTGTTTGCAACAAAATGTTTTTTTTTTACTTATCTAAATAAATCGAGGGATAGAAATCGTTTAGATTCATTTTATATTCACTAGTTTAATATAATTATATTGATGTTATATTTTAAAAAATATTTATCTAGTAGAAACTTGAAAGATTCATCAAAACTGAATTCCTTTTATAATTATAGTTTTGTTTTGAGTGAATGAGAGAAAAGTGAATGATTGTGATTAAAAATACAATTATAATTAATTACCTATAAATTAAAAAAACGTTAGTTTGAGTATTCATAAGGACATTCGATTATATATATATTCTGTATATGTTAAATAAATGAATCTATATTAATGAAATAGGGAATTAGATTTTAGATAATTTCCAAACAAAAACGAAACGTATTTGTAAAAAATATCTTCAATTTGGCTTCAAAAGTCGATAATTTTTATATTATTGAGTATAATTAATAATAAACAAATTAACTAATCCTCGACAAGGAGAAAAATAGTGATTAAATTCCCCCATGTATTAACTAACAATAATTATAGATTAAAATAGATTAATACTAGAAATGTATTTATACACGCCTCAATATTCATACTACTACAACTACTATGATTCCAGGTCATCTCGACAAGTAAGCATGTAAGTAAAAAAAATCGTGTGTAACTTTTTTCTGGATATTATCTTGAAAATTACATTTTTATGAATGTTGATAAATTCATTTAAAAAAAATTATCTCCATCTTATAATCACGACAAGCATACATTTTTATATATAAAAAAATATATTATATTAAAAAAATGGTGAACACACCAGTAATAATAGACAAACAAAGCCGACTTTTGTTGTCTGGTCCGTAGTGTAGTGTTATCACGCTCGCTTCACACGCGAGAGCCTGGTCGATCCCCAGCGGACCACATTAATCGTTTTGAAGCTGAAATAGCAAATCTTTTTATGATTTATCTCTTTTTATCCACACATTCGATGATAGCCATTAAAACGAACAAAATTTGTGTTGTGAATTGATTTTTAAAATTTTAATCAGAAATAAATAAACGAATAAATGAATAAGGGAGGCTAATTAATAATTAACGTATAGTGGTTATCTACCTTGAGTGTTACAGAGAAAAAAATATATGCACAATACACCTGACGTCTTATTTTAATAGGCACCAACACATTTTGTCGTCATCGACATGATTTAAAAAAAATCAAACGACTACCCCCCAGAATTGAAATAAATAAATAAATTAATTAAATAAAATAAATAAATAATAATAAAAATAATTTAAAATCGGGGAATTATCCGATTTAGTTAAATTTTCAGTGTTGATTTATCAATGAATGACTTTTATAATGCATCTGATTGGATTAAAACTCCTGAAATTGTTTTCAGTTACCTAACTTTGAACCCCCCCCCCACACACACACTCCTGTTTTGGGGGCGCAAAATATGTTGGGTTATATAATTGAACTAATTTTTGCATAAATAAAAAAGACAAAAGACTGAAGGTATGAATCGATAAACAATTTTAAAAGAAAGGTTTTGGAAGAAATAAGTACCGAAAATCAAATGTAAAAAACAACATAAATTTTTTTTTTTAGATCTTTAATTACCTGTGACAGAGAACACGAGGTTGAGTGCGGGCAGAAAACTTGCCGTATTCCGAAGGAAGCGGGCTAGGCTTTGCTGGCGTGTAGGACTGACCTAGGATCGAAGGCGTCCTTCAGATGCGAAAAGGCGACACTTTGGCTCGGGCCCCGGAATCGAGATGCCACTGTCCATATGTGAACGCCAGATGCAGGATGATAGCTGCGGGCATCCGACAACTGGATTAAGTTGACAGTCCCGTATGTGAAGCACAGACGCCCGATGATAAAGCAGACTGTGTATAAATAGAAGGAACACCAGGAGCAGGGTGTGCAGAAACGAGTGTTGCTAGAGGATTCGACGACAAGGCGACGGCGACGGCGGAAAAAGAAGAAGTCTGTGTTTGCAAAGAGAAAAGTTTAGCCCTACGAGAAGGCGTTGGACTCGCTTCTTTTTGCCCCCCCTCAACAAAATCTTTATTTTTTCCCCTCAATTTTTTACCTATAATATGAATATAATTTTCTTTAAGATTATCAAGTAAAATAATCATACACTGACATTTGTTCTGTTTAAAAGGTAGGGCATAACACTTTTAAACTGGGATTTTCCATATAATTATTAAATCGGCTACTAAAGTAAGGTTGTTATTAAATAGATATTTTTTTATAATCTAGAAATATGAATTTTAAAACTTAACATCATGAGCATTATATTTCAAATTAATTTTTATTGATTTAAAACCCGGATAAACTAACAACTATGGAAGCCTAAAATGAAACTATTATGAATTATTTCCTTTTGCTGCTGAATATTTGCATGATTTCTGTTGATAAAATGAATTAAATGAAATGAAGAAAATAATTAAAAGTAATTTAAAACGGACAAATATCGTACAGAATTATTTCCCTAAATAATCTTTTTAAATCCAAATAGTATAAATTTAAAAAGTGTAAACCAATTATTGCGCTTTGGCGAATCCATATGTTCCAAATATTGGCGAGAAAAATGGTTTTTTAACCAATTACACAAACATTTGTGTCCATCGAAGATATTATTTCATAGTGTTTACTATGAAAACTGAACATTACTTGGCTAAAAATTGCAAACATGTGGTGTGAGTAATTTTTTCTGTGCAGTGTAATTTAATGTTTTTTTTTTTTTTTTGTTATCTATTAAAAGAAGAAACTTTAAAAAGTATTTTGAAATGTATAATAAAAAAAAATTTTGAATTCGTCGAAAAAGAGTGAACTTAGTCATTTGGAGCGAATTTAATTGTTTAAAATGTATTAGAAATAAATTACAATATATAATGGTAATTTATGAGGAAGTGCGTCCCGGTTTCCTGCCTCAAAAATTGCTATCCAGTGACTAGTAAAATAACAACCCAGCTCAGTCTATTCAAAACTATCATCTTCATATCTATCTATCTATCTCAATTTGGTCATATTTATCTATATTACTTTAAATACTAAGATTTTTTTTTTATTCAGTTTGTTTAATGTCTTGTTTTTAGTTTAAATAAACAAGAATTACGACAAAAAAAAGATGCGACCCCCCCCAAATACATTTACTTGTCGAAAATATCTGCTCCATTGGTTCATATCTATCTATATTATTTTGTTTGTTTATCAATCTATCTCAGTCTATTCCAAACTATATATCCATCTAATATTCAAACAAGAATACGACAAATTACGATAAATAAACAAGAATTACGACGAGCTGGGGTCGTTATTTTTGATAGTCACCGGGTAGCAATTTTTGAGGCAGGAGACCGGGACGCACTTCTCATAATTACCTATATAATATAATTTTGCCAATTTTTTTTTTTTTTTACAACTGATGCTCATTATGTTACTACTTTTCGATTTAGACAAAAATTTGATCTTGAATATTCGATTTAATCAATTTTAATTCGCTTTTAAAAGGAAGATCTGGGCTTGAATTCCAATTGACGTCTCACTTATTTTACAAAAATAGATTTAACTGCCCTGATTGAAAAAAAAAATGACCAAAGATCAGGAAATTATTCGATTGTAATGAAATATTAGTGTTGATTATCAATCAATGAATTTTATAATGCATTAATTATTTTATTTAAAAACTTATATTGAGAATTCTGGGTATGGGGTTATTGTCCTTGTCTACGAGCCTCTGTTTCGAACCAACCAATCACGAGCTAGCATACTTTGGCGACAAAGCCGAATAAGCAAACTTTGTTCTCTTCTGATCTAGCTTCAAAGGGAACAGACCTAAACAGGTCTCTCCATCTCTTCTTCAACAACCAAATCGGAGTCGGACATCAAACAGAACGTCTATCATATCCGAACTATCAGAAGGCCGTAGCAAGGGCTCCGATAATACCCTATCTCAGGACTCAGATAAGTGACAAATTATAAACATTTGTGCAGACGAAACTAAGTTTGCAATCCTTATTGTTTTATGTAATACATGTCTTTTATTCCAATTTCTAGTTGTTTAGTTATTTCTTTAACTCTTAACCTGTCTCCCACACTCGTGGTTAATCTCATATTAGCAACTTGGAGTACTGTCGGTTCGTGTCTACTTTTTTTATACTTATTATTTTTTCATTAATTTTGCCCCCCCCCTTATTTTTGGGGCAGTAGGGAAATATAATTTTGAAACTAATTACAGTATGAATAAAAAGACATGAAATACAGGAAAAGTTCTCGGTATGACCACCTAACGATTTAGACTTTATGGATTACATGAAAGAATAAATAAATCTAGTTAATTGTTGAAATTTATTTACAAATTAATAATTAATAAAGACGAAAAAACCCACCATAACGCCAAATCATGTAAATAAGATTTACGCGTAAATTACACGGTTATTTAAAATAATAAATTCTTGCATTTATTTAACTTTATTCAGTAAACACTCTCACACAAAGCTACTTTCCAACACACACATACTTACCTTGACTTGACTTATAAGTTTAATTCGTTCCGTTCGTAATTCAGTTTCCTCGTATATCAAATCAATTCTCACCATTGAAATAAACTGAAATGCCAAAAGTGGATCCGAATCAAAGTCTTTTGGTTTTGCGGGAACCATTATGATTGGTTAGATATGTGGGGATAAAAAAAAAAATTAGAATTAAAAAAACAACAACAACTCCCATGGCCTTCACCGGAAGAACATCTGCGCCTGTGCGACCAAAAGGACTGACTCCGACTCCAAGAGAACATCTCGGCCATTCGAGTTTAGGCGTAACTGAGTGTAGTCGGTTCTTCGACCGGGGGATATCCCTTGCCACAAACGACTATAACGGGTTAATAAAGCCTAAGTCAAAAAACTACCTTCTGCTTTGTCTCTTTCTTTTTTGTTCCTTAAATTTCTTCCTTTTCAGTACGACATCAATGAGATGGGGTTAAAAGCGAAACCCCAAGAACACGCACCCAGAAATTCAGCCATCTTTAAGCATTTAAAACCCCCAAACCTTTTACCACCCCATAGATAATGCAGTTAACTGATCAAGCTCAACTAGAAAGGGTGCGTCAAGCCATTTGTAAACAAAAGTATTTACGATTCGAAGGGCTTTTATTTCCCCGTAGTCGTTGGCAAATTGTCGGACAAAGAAGAACAAACACAAAAGTAGAATGCAGACACTTGTATTACAAAATTTACAAGGATTTACAAAAGTACAAGGATTTACAAAAGGGTTTACAACAAAAAGGGTACAAGGATTTACAAAAGGTTTAACACACAAAGGGTTTGCAATAGTTGGAATTTGCGACAAGACTTATCTGTTCTAAGAGTTCTTGGTGTCGTGGTGATAGGTGTTCTTTCGTTGCTAGAAAAGTGCTCTAAGAAGCTTCTCGGGTAGTTTCTGTTCTTAGGTCAGTTTGCTATTAAAAAAGCCAGTTACAGTATGCTGAAGTAAAGCCTTAGAAAGTTTGTTGAGGTTTGTTGAAGGCTTAGGAACGGTGAATACCGCGACTACCTAGTGCGTGGTCTGTGATAAGTGACGTAGGGTTTTATTCTCGCGCCAATATCCATTGGCGATTCGTCCCCTAGTGGCAGGGAAGAAATTCACATGGAATTTCTGACACAAACAGACCAATTTTCGTCAGATGTCTTGTAGCCTTTCATGAATCAACTTCTTGAAAACTCCACAATGTTTATCGGTTAAAAATAAGGGATAAAAAATCCAACATTTATGTTATATTCATATGTAGCGCCCATTACACTTCTCCACAGCGAGAGACCATGGGTTCGATTCCCCGTAGAATCACTCTACAACATTAATTTTTGATTAACATAAAAAATGAAATAAAATATGTAATTTGAACTTATGGCGTGGTAAGAGGTTTTGGGGTGTTTCAAAGGTTTAAAGGTAGCGGGATATCCTCGATGCTGTTCCTAGAGTTTTCGCTTACAACCTCATCTCATTCGGTGGTCGCGTGAAAAGGAAGGAATTTACAGAACGAAAAAGGAAAGAGACAAAGGCCGTAGTAGTTTATGACTGGGCTTTATTCCCGGTCATAGTCGCCTGAGCAGGGAATATCTCCCTGGCTAGTGGAGCGACCAGATACAGTTACGGCATAAACTCAAATGGCGAGATTTATCTTGGGGTCTGAAGGTCTCTTTTCTCGCACATGCGCGGAGGGTTCTCCGGTGAAGGCCCATGGGATGTGTTGTTTTTTGAAATTTTTAATTTTATTTTAGTTTTATTCTAATTCCCAATATCAAGCTTGCTTCACAAACTGGGTTTAATCCCCGATGGAACCAATTTACAATTTTCATTTGGGTTACATTAAAGAAATAATAAAAAGCTGTAGTAATTATCGATTCCATCGTGTAGCGATTTTCAAGCGAAAAGGCATTGGGTTCGATCCCAATGGACCAATTTACTGCTTTCATTTTGGTTTTAACAGAAAATATTAAAAAAAACTAGCAGCAGCTACCCGGCGTTGCCTGGGTAGAGATTTTTAAGTTATTTCCGCAGATCCATTATTACTGAATCTAGAGTTGAATCCGCGTGAGATGCCCCATTTAGATCCTATGTAAAAAAAAGAAAAGAAAAAAAAAAGACTTTGCATTGATCCAGCTACTCTGAAAAGAAATGTTAATGTCTACTATCTAAAATATTAATGAAAAACAAAACAAAACAAAACAATTGTGTTATCTTTAAATTTCATTTTTTTTATTAACTTCACGAATATAAATCAAATCTCTATTATTTTGCTCAAAAACCAAACCCTGGTGATATCTAATGCGTATATATATATTTACTTTGTCGTTAATTGTTTTTTTTCGAAGTTTCCTCCGGACATACACATTCACCCAACTGCCCTTTTATATATGTATAGAGGGGTAAGCTGAACAAACTCACCCTTTCATAGGATAGCGGTTATCCGCTCGCTTCCCACACTGAGGCCTTGATTCATCCACCGCAGTGGAATCAATTTACTATTTTGATTTTAATTAACATTAAAGAAAATATTTAAAAATGGGTGAGCTGAAGAAAATTATCTTTTCTGTTGGGTAAGCGGTTCACACGGGATGTCCTGTTTTCGGATCCCCAGTGGAACCAATTTATTATTTTCCTTTTGGGTTAACATTAAAAAACAAAAAAACAAACCCATAAAAATCCTGGTACGTTGTAATAAGTACATCTGTTTTGTAGTATAGTGATATTACGTTCGCTTCACATACGAGAACATCCTAGGTTCGATTCCTACGGAATCAACTTACTACTTTCATTTTTGTATTATCTTTAAAGAAAAATATAAAAAGTGGCGATAAGGTATAGAACTGGATTGGTTCTAATTTATGGCAGTGTCGGCTCGGTTCACTCGCGAGATGTCCTGGGTTCGATCTACCGTGGATATTTTACTCTTTCATTTTGGATTAACATTAAAAAAAAAGGCTTAAAGTTAGCGTTGTTACATGGTGTAACTGTTATTACGCTTGCATCACAAGTTAGAGATCCTGGGTTATCGCTAATGGAACTAATTTAATTTATTCCTTTTAGATTAACTTATAAAATAAAAAAAGTGGTGAGTTGATGAACTTCATCGGTTCCATTATTGTAAGAATTTGTGGACTCAATAATTCCAAGGTTACAAGCAGTTAATTCGGATGAAGAAGACAAGAAATTGAAGATTGAAAAAAATAGGATTTATTTCCTATAACCCAACATAAACAAAGGCGAACCACTGATAAATTATTTATTTATTTATTACTACTAGGAAAAAGACGGGGTTACGGTTTAGGGTTGGGTTAGGGTTAAGGTTTAGGGTTAGGGTTTAGGGTTAGTTTAATAGGAAATAAATACATAATTTATCAGTCAAGAGTGGTTCCCTTTGTTTATGTTGTAGTTATAGGAAATAACAAAAACATATATTCAAAAGGTACAAAAAGGTTGCAAACTTGATGGCATTGCTGCAGACTTATCTTGCTGAGGTTTTGGAAGGTAAGTGAGCACATGAAAACACGACTCGCTGATTGACTGTACAACACGATAAGTGACTTTCATCAAGGAATTTGATTTAGGGTGCCAATATCGAATATTGGCGATTCGCGCTCTGGTGCCAGGGCAGATAATTTAAACTATAATATTTCCGATATTATGTAGCGAATATCGCGATTCTTTCACATGCAAGAGACCTTGGTCCGATCCCCAGTGGACAACAATGTATAACTTTCCATTTTTAGATTAACATTAACGAAATTTTATAAATGTTGTAAGCAGAAGTACCCCCATCGGTTACTACATTTATTTGGGATTATCATTAACTCTTAACATCCTGTTGAGAATTTTCCGAGTCCAGAGCCGCATTCCTATTAGGATTTTATCAAAAAATGGCTAAAATGGCTAAAATGCCTTTTCATTTAAAGTTACCTGTTATTTCCCTTAAATCAAAGACTTCTAAATATGTTCAATATTATATTTAAACAAAGTTATTTTGGTTATTTCCTATAATCCAACATAAACAAAGAGGAACACTCTTGACTTATTTTCTATTAAACTAACCATAAACCTTAACCCTAACCCTTAACCCTAACCCGTCTTCTTTTTTCCTAGTAGATCAATAAATAATAATTCATCAGTCAAGAGTGGTTCCCCTTTATTTTATGTTGAGTTATAGGAAATAACCATATTTTTTTTTTAAAATCTTCAATTGTTGGGTCAGATTAGGAAATGTGACTTCTGGCCGGGTGGAATGAGGTGGTATATTTATTTTTTTATTTACCAACCCCTCGAGCAGGATGTGACACAAGGTCAATTTCTTAAGCGGGGTTCAACAGGTTTGAATTCAGAGTTTCTTCTCCTAGATGGGTTCCCTAACCAAGGTTAAAGACCCGTCTGCCCTACTATTTACCCATAGCTGGAGGGAGAGTAGGATTCATACATTTCAAAGGGTATTAGCGCTAAGTGAAAATGCAGTACCGCGTCCAGGATTTGAACTCATGGCGACGAGTCCATTTCCCATGACTTTAGCCATTACACACCGCTTCCTACAATGAGGTGGTATATGATGTTAAGAGTAATGGACATATCAGAATGTTGTAATGTCTTAAATTCCATTGATTTTGGATTAAAGAAAATATTATAAATGTTGTAAGAGAAGTGCTCATTGGTTTCCTAGGGCAGTGGTTGTCAAGCTTACTTTCCCACGACAGGCCCTGGGTTTGATCCCTTGTGGAACTAGTTATTTACCTTCGTCTTGTATTAACATCTCTATTGATAATGGGATTCAGTCTCTTTTTGTCTTTAACCAAAACTACGGCACTGCTCACATCACAATTACTAAAATCGTCAATACATCTATTAATAATGAAGATTCGTCTCTTTTTGTTGTAACCAAAACTACGTTACTACTTACGTCACAATTACTAAAATCGTCAATACATCTATTAATAATGAAGATTCGGTCTCTTTTGTCTGTAACCAAACCGACGTCACTACTTACGTCACAATTACTAAAATCGTCAATACATCTATTAATAATGAAGATTCGGTTTCTTTTTGTCTGGAAACAAAACTACGTCACAATTACTAAAATCGTCAATACATAGAATAAAGAACCATTAATATTATAAAATAAATAAAAGCTGTTTCCTTATAATTCAACGTTTGAATCCTTTCCATTGTAATAAATAAATATTAATTAAACTATATCGTCGTCGGGGTGGCCAAAGTCGGTATCAGCCAATCAGCAAGAGAATCTATCCCATTTTCAATAGCCCTAGACGAAGGAGATTGGTTTTGCGTCTGAGGTGGAGCATCACACCTACCATCACCTCCTTACTTTACCGCACAGATCCCTGTGCTACCCATACGCCGAGTTGGCGAGGGCCGGTATCGAATTAGGAACCTTGTGGTTCCTAGCCGAACGCTCTATTGTATTATTACTTTAAATGGAAAAATTATTGCGAAATTTTTAATCATTTTTAAAGTATTTCTTACTTTCACCCTATTTTCTTTAACAAGAAGTTAATTAAAAGTTTACAAAAATAAATGCTTTCGATTTTGTGTAAAAATTTATGTGTAGAATATTCAAAATAATAATTTAATTTATGATTAATAAATGCGGCGGACAGAACTAAGTTTCATTGCAAATTATTTTATTTTTTTTACTCCTTTAATAATTTTGGTGATTTACTTATGATAAAATACCTCTGACATTGATTTTTAACTCCACACCACTTGGGAAATATCTTTCAGGATAACTTTTACACTGCCCGGAAGGTGTCTTGTGTTTTTGTTAGTTACAGATAATATGCTATGGAACTGATGGTACATTCTACCTTTTTCGAAATTGATATTTTCTTTAATTTCAATCCAAAATGAGGATAAGTTGTTTCTACTGGTGATCGAACCCAGGTGCTTCGTGTGTGTAGCGAACGTGATAACCGTTACGCTATGGCACCGAAACGTAATTCCTCTTACACCCATATTAATATTTAAAAAATAAATAAAATCGAGAATTTAAGATTTCAACGGAGACCAACACATGGCATATCGCATGTGAAGCGAGTGTAATACCAGCTTAGGCGGGTGGGAAAATCTCTCATGGAGAGAAATAATAATAATAATAATAATATAATAATAATAATAATAATAATAATAATAATAATAATGAGGTCAGATTGATCACCTAATCCCGCCAGGATACCACATCTAGTTTTGATTGACAAAACACAGGAAGACTTGTCATCTCGTGGATTTTGTCGTCCCGTCGATCATGGAGTGAAAAATGAAAGAGCGAAAAGATCGACAAATATTGGACCTTGCCAGAGAACTGGAAAACTGTGGAACATGAGGTGAAGGTCGTACAATTTGTAATTGGGACCATTGGAACAATCCCCAGGGTTTGGAAAAGAGTCAGGATGAATTGGAAATCAAAGGAAGAATCGAGACCATCCAGACTACAGCATTGTTGAGATCGGCTGGAAATACTCAGAAGAGTCCTGGAGACCTGAGAAAACTTGCGTCACTCAGCCTCCAGTGAATCACAGGCTACGGCAGGTGTGAAAAACTCGAATGGAGTGAAATACACGACTGGGTTGGGAAGGTGATCCACTGGGAATTATGCAAGAAATTAAATTTTGACCACACAACAAAATGGTATATGCATAAACCAGAATCTGTTCTTGAGAACGAAACGCACAAAATTCTCTGGGACTTTGAAATTAAAACGGATCACCTTATCCCAGCAAGAAGACCAGACCTAGTGTTGATTAACAAAAAAGAAAGAACTTGTCAACTGGTGGATTTTGCAGTGCCAGCGGATCACAGAGTGAAGTTAAAGGAAAATGAAAAAATTGACAAATATCTGGACCTTGCCAGAGAACTGAAAAGTTATGGAATATGAAAGTGAAGTTATACCAATTGTAAGTTGGTGCACTTGGAACAGTCCCAAAAGCATTAGAAAAGGGTTTGGAAAGTTTGGATATCAGAGGAAGGATTGAAACCATTCAGAACACTGCACTGCTGCAATCTGCCAGAATACTCAGAAGAGTCCTGGAACCTGAGGAGACTTGCTGTCACTCAGACTCCAGTGAAAGACCATCAGCTAACACTGATGTGAAAACTCAAATAATAATTAAATGTGGTGACAGAGATGAGACTGTAAACCATGTACTAAGCGAATGTAGCAAACCAGGACAACGAGAATACAAAACTAGGCATGACTGGGTTGGGAAGGTGATCCACTGGGAATTATGCAAAAAATTAAATTTTGACCATACAACAACAAAATGGTATATGCATAAACCAGAATCTGTTTCTCGAGAATGAAACGCATAGAATTCTCTGCGACTTTGAGATAAAAACGGATCCCGGAGCTAGTATTGATTAAACAAAAAAAGAAGAACTTGTCAACTGGTGGATTTTGCAGTTCGCAGATCACAGGGTAAAACTGAAGGAAAACGAAAAGATGGACAAATATCTGGACCTTGCCAGGGAGCTGAAAAAGATATGGAATATGAAAGTCAAAGTAATACCAACTGTAGTCGGTGCACTTGGAACGATCCCAAAAAGCTTGGAAAAAAGACTGGAATATCTGGAAATCAGAGGAAGAATTGAGATCATCCAGAATACTGCACTGCTGCAATCTGCCAAAATACTCAGAAGAGTCCTGGAGATCCGAGAAGACTTGTCACTCAGATTTCAGTGAAATACCATCAGTTAACGCTGATGTGAAAACTTAAAAGGAGTAAACAACAACAACAACAACACAACAATAATAATAATAATAATAACGCGACACATCTGTTGTTATCAATGTTATATTACTTTAGAACTACCATGGAATTTCCATGGGTCCAATTTGTTAAATAATAAATTGTCCCTGGAAATATATCAACCTTCCTTAAAGGTAATGATGATAATAACAGGTCACACTTATTATCATTTGGCAGCCATTTTAATTTAAAATATTTGTAATCAATATAGCATTACTGACTCATCTATAATCAAATAAATACGAGCAACCAATAGAAATTCGACCCTTAATTAAAAACAACCAACAAGGGTTAAAGATCAGCGGACATTTTAAAGATCTATTTGTTGCACGGTTGATTAAAAAGTATTGAGACTGAAAGCTTCATATCTATCAATAATGGAGATTCGTTCTCTTTTTGTCTGTAATCAAAACTACATCACTGCTTACGTCACAGTATTTTAAAATAAAAGTCAATTAAAAGTCAAATTTTCACAAAAACATTTAGCTTATTCACCTTTGAATGAATTTATGTTTAAAAAGGTTTTTTTCCTAAAATATATTAGGGGAAATATTTTTTTTACTAGATCAACCCTCTCCTATTTCATTTTATGAAATCCCGAACAAGATATATTTTACTCATTTTCAATTTTCTTTAAAGATGAGTCTGAATAATCAATCAGAAATTTTTAGAAACGTTTACTGTCGTACAACAAAACAAATATCTCAGTGGATTGGAGTGAATATGATGCTTTTTAAGTAAGTATTTTTAAAAAAATATTAAACATATTTTATTTTATTTTCCCATCCCCTCAGGCAATACTTTTCAAAAATTTATTTTTACACCGCTTTTCGACCATTCTACTTTAGACGAGTGGGCAAGTACTGCCTGGGCGGGCGCCCCCTACCCTGAGATCAGGCGATTAATTTTACCATTACTTACCGGTCCAATATTGAATATTGACATCAAACATCCACTTCTACGCCATAAGGCAAATACCTACTTACTGGTACAAAAGCGAACGATGACGACACTCGTTAGAATAAAAAAAAACAGAAAAACAATTTAAAAAACAACAATATAAGATAGCGTGAATAAATTAAAATAACGCTTTATGAAAATTAAAATGATGAGTCGAAATTCAATTATTGTTGAATTTTTTTAAATTTTTCAAAAAAGACGAGTCTGAATAATCAAATATCAGAAATTTTTAGAAACGTTTACTGGTCGTAAAACAAAACAAATATCTCAGTGGATTGGAGTGAATATGATGCTTTTTAAGTAAGTATTTTTTTAAAAATATTAAACATTATATTTTATTTTTATTTTTCCCATCCCCTCAGGCAATATATTTCAAAGATTTATTTTCCCAACGTTTTCGACCATGCTACTTTTAGACGAGTGGGCAAGTGCTACCTGGGCGGGCGGGCCCTACCCTGGAACCACGCGATTAATTTTACCATTACTTACCTGGGGACAGGGCTGGGTTATATTGCCCAGCGCCTGATGCGACCCCTTGAGGGGGGATGCGACGGGATCGACGCAATTTTTGTTAGCCCACATAAAAATGAGACCTTTGTGTCCAGCCCATACAAGTGGGGTATGAGGCTGTGGCGAGCCGGAAGTTCATACTTCGACAGACAGAAGTCGAATGACAAAAATAAGTAGTTTGCGCATGTGGATCGCGCAACCTAGTAAAAAATAAAATTTAAAAATAAAATTCGTAAAATTCAACAATCAGAGGCGTTCCCGCTTAAAAAAGAAAATTTATCGAAAGGAGCCTCGCTGATCCTACCTGATTGCTATAAAATACTCAGACTTTTTCATTTTTCAAGCAGAAAGATCTCACCTTGCCTAAGGGAATTCACGTCACCCTTTTTAAGAACATTTCGCTTACACGCTGAAGGTATCTATCTCTCTCTCTCTTTGAATAACCTATGCTTTTGGAGATAAACCTTATATTCATTCAACTTATGACTGACTGCTTTTGAGTTGACTTTAAACTTTCACCTTTTCTTTCTTACTTTTGAACTGTGAAATACCAGCTTACATTTTACATTTTAACTTTAAAAAAGAACTTTTCGCTGAAACCTTGCCAGTATTCGTGCTCCCTTTTTGTATACCTTTTGTTAATACAATTTTGTTTGTTTAATCAAGAGTTTTGTCTTCTATGCCATTGTGCTTGATTGTTTTATGGTCTTTAAAAATGTTTGAACACTTTTATTGAATATTGACATCAAACATCCCACTTCTACCGCATAAGGCAAATACTATTACTGGTCAAAAGCCGAACGATGAATGACACTCGTTAGAATAAAACAAAAAAACCAGAAAAAATTTAAAAACAATATAAGAATTGATTACACTTTTATTATCAAAGCTTTATGAAATTAAAATGAGTTGAAATATCAATTATTGTTGAATTTTTAAAATTTTTCATAAAAAGATGAGACTGAATAATCAAATCAGAAATTTTTAGAAACGTTTACTTGTCGTAAAACAAAATAAAATATCTCAAGTGGATGGAGTGAAAATGAATGCTTTTTAAGTAAGTATTTTAAAAAATATTAAACATTATATTTTATTTTATTTTTCCCATCCCCTCAGGCAATATCTTTCAAAGATTTATTTTCGCCAACGTTTTTCGACCATGCTACTTTTAGACGAGTGGGCAGTGCTACCTGGGCGGGTGTCTCCTACCCTGGGACGCACGCGATTAATTTTACCATTACTTACTTGTCCCCTTTGGGGAGAAGGGCTGGGTTTATTGGCCAAGCGCAATGAGCCCCCCACCTCTTGGGGGGGATGCCGACAGGTTAAGCCCACATAAAATGAGACCTTTGTGTCCAGCGCATACAAGTGGGGTATGAGGCTCATGCGCTGGCAATAACCCAGCCTGCTCCAAAGGGGACGCAGTAAGTAATGGTAAAATAAATCGCCGTGGTCCCAGGGGTTAGGAGACACCGCCAGGTACAACTTGCACACTCGTCTAAAAGTAGGGCATGGTCGAAAAACGTTGGAAAATAAATCTTTGAAAAAGATATTGCTGAGGGGATGGGAAAAATAAAATAAATATAATGTTTAATATTTTTAAAATACTTACTTAAAAGCATCATATTCCATCCAATCCATGAGATATTTATTTTGTTTTACGACAGTAAACGTTTTCTTAAAATTTCTGATTTGATTTTCAGTTCTCATCTTTTATGAAAAATTAAAAATTCAACATAATTGATAATTTCAACTCAAATTTAATTTTCATTAAAGCTTTGATAATAAAAGTGTAAATCATTCTTATATTGTTTTTTAATTGTTTTTCTGTTTTTTTTGTTTTATTCTAACGAGTGTCATCATCGTTCGCTTTTTGGACCAGTAAGTAGGTATTTGCCTTAGGCGGTAGAAAGTGGGGAATGTTTGATGTCAATATCAATAAAAGTGTTCAAACATTTAAAGACCATAAACATCCAAGCACATTGCATAGAAAGACAAAACTCTTGATTAAAACACACAAAAGGTAATTAACAAAAGGTAATACAAAGGGAGCATCGAATACTGGCAGGTTCAGCGAAAGTTCTTTTTTTAAAGTTAAAAATGAAAATGTAAGCTGGTATTCACAGTTCAAAAGTAAGAAAGAAAGGTGAAAGTTAAAGTCAACTCAAAGCAGTCAGTCATAAGTTGAATGATATAAGTGTTTATCTCCAAAGCATAGGTTATTCAAAGAGAGAGAGAGATAGATACTTCAGCGTGTAAGCGAATGTTCTTAAAAGGGTGAACGTGATTCCTTAGGCATGAGATCTTTCTGACTTGAAATGAAAAAGTCTGAGTATTTATAGGCAATCAGGTAGGGATCAGCGAGCTCCTTTCGATAATTTTTTCTTTTTTAAGCGGAACGCTCTGATTGGTTGAATTTTACGAATTTTATTTAAAATTTTATTTTTTACTAAAAGGTTGGCGATCCACATGCGCTAGACCTACTTTTTGTCATTCGACTTCTGTCTGTCGAAGTATGAACTTCCGGCTCGCCAACAGCCTCATACCCCCACTTGTATGGGCTGGACACAAAGGTCTCAATTTTTAATGTGGGCTAACAAAAATTGCGTCGATCCCGGTCGGCATCCCCTCAAGGGGTCGCATCAAAGGCGCTGGGCATAAACCCAGCCCTGCCCCAGGTAAGTATGGTAATTATTCGCGTGGTTCCAGGGTAGGGCCCGCCCGCCCAAGGTGCACTTGCCACTCCCCCCCCCGTCTAAAAGTAGCATGGTCGAAAACGTTTGGGAAATAAATCTTTGAAATATATTGCCATGAGGGGATGGGAAAAAATAAATAAAATAAATGTTTAATATTTTTAAAAAAATACTTACTTAAAAGCATCATATTCACTCCAATCCACTGAGATATTTTGTTTGTTTTACGACAGTAAACGTTTTCTAAAATTTCTATTGATATTCAGACTCGTCCGCTTTTTTGAAAAATTTAAAAAATTCAACAATCATTGATTAATTCGACTCCATCATTTTAAATTTTCATAAAGCGTTATTTTAATTTATTACGCTATCTTATATTGTTGTTTTTAAATTGTTTCTGTTTTTTGTTTTATCTAAAGAGTGTCGTCATCGTTCGCTTTGTTACCAGTAAGTAGGTATTTGCCTATGGGCGTAGAAGTGGGATGTTTGATGTCAATATTCAAATATTGGACCGGTAAGTAATGTAAAATTAATCGCCTGATCTCAGGGTAGGGGGCGCCCGCCCAGGCAGTACTTGCCCATCGTCTAAAAGTAGAATGGTCGAAAAGCGGTGTAAAAATAAATTTTTGAAAGATATTGCCTGAGGGGATGGGAAAAATAAAATAAAATATGTTTAATATTTTTTAAAAATACTTACTTAAAAAGCATCATATTCACTCCAATCCACTGAGATATTTGTTTTGTTGTACGACAGTAAACGTTTCTAAAAATTTCTGATTTGATTATTCAGACTCATCTTTAAAGAAAATTTTGAAAATGAGTAAAATATATCTTGTTCGGATTTCATAAAATGAAATAGGAGAGGGTTGATCTAGTAAAAAAATATTTCCCCTAATATATTTTAGGAAAAAAACCTTTTTAAACATAAATTCATTCAAAGGTGAATAAGCATAAATGTTTTTGTGAAAATTTGACTTTTAATTGACTTTTTATTTTAAATTACTGTGACGTAAGCAGTGATGTAGTTTTGATTACAGACAAAAAGAGAACGAATCTCCATTATTGATAGATATGAAGCTTCAGTCTCAATACTTTTTAATCAACCGTGCAACAAATAGATCATTAAAATGTCCCGCTGATCTTTAACCCTTGTTGGTTGTTTTTAATTAAGGGGTCGAATTTCTATTGGTTGCTCGTATTTATTTGATTATAGATGAGTCAGTAATGCTATATTGATGACAAATATTTTAAATTAAAATGGCTGCCAAATGATAATAAGTGTGACCTGTTATTATCATCATTACCTTTAAGGAAGGTGATATATTTCCAGGGACAATTTATATTTAACAAATTGGACCCATGGAAATTCCATGGTAGTTCTAAAGTAATATAACATTGATAACAAACAGATGTGTCGCGTTATTATTATTATTATTATTGTTGTTGTTGTTGTTGTTGTTGTTTACTCCTTTTAAGTTTTCACATCAGCGTTAACTGATGGTATTTCACTGAAATCTGAGTGACAAGTCTTCTCGGATCTCCAGGACTCTTCTGAGTATTTTGGCAGATTGCAGCAGTGCAGTATTCTGGATGATCTCAATTCTTCCTCTGATTTCCAGATATTCCAGTCTTTTTTCCAAGCTTTTTGGGATCGTTCCAAGTGCACCGACTACAGTTGGTATTACTTTGACTTTCATATTCCATATCTTTTTCAGCTCCCTGGCAAGGTCCAGATATTTGTCCATCTTTTCGTTTTCCTTCAGTTTTACCCTGTGATCTGCAGAACTGCAAAATCCACCAGTTGACAAGTTCTTTCTTTTTTGTTAATCAATACTAGCTCCGGTGATCCGTTTTTATCTCAAAGTCGCAGAGAATTCTATGCGTTTCATTCTCGAGAACAGATTCTGGTTTATGCATATACCATTTTGTTGTTGTATGGTCAAAATTTAATTTTTTGCATAATTCCCAGTGGATCACCTTCCCAACCCAGTCATGCCTAGTTTTGTATTCTCGTTGTCCTGGTTTGCTACATTCGCTTAGTACATGGTTTACAGTCTCATCTCTGTCACCACATTTAATTATTATTTGAGTTTTCACATCAGTGTTAGCTGATGGTCTTTCACTGGAGTCTGAGTGACAGCAAGTCTCCTCAGGTCTCCAGGACTCTTCTGAGTATTCTGGCAGATTGCAGCAGTGCAGTGTTCTGAATGGTTTCAATCCTTCCTCTGATATCCAAACTTTCCAAACCCTTTTCTAATGCTTTTGGGACTGTTCCAAGTGCACCAACTACAATTGGTATAACTTTCACTTTCATATTCCATAACTTTTTCAGTTCTCTGGCAAGGTCCAGATATTTGTCAATTTTTTCATTTTCCTTTAACTTCACTCTGTGATCCGCTGGCACTGCAAAATCCACCAGTTGACAAGTTCTTTCTTTTTTGTTAATCAACACTAGGTCTGGTCTTCTTGCTGGGATAAGGTGATCCGTTTTAATTTCAAAGTCCCAGAGAATTTTGTGCGTTTCGTTCTCAAGAACAGATTCTGGTTTATGCATATACCATTTTGTTGTGTGGTCAAAATTTAATTTCTTGCATAATTCCCAGTGGATCACCTTCCCAACCCAGTCGTGTATTTCACTCCATTCGAGTTTTTCACACCTGCCGTAGCCGGTGATTCACTGGAGGCTGAGTGACAGCAAGTTTTCTCAGGTCTCCAGGACTCTTCTGAGTATTCCAGCCGATCTCAACAATGCTGTAGTCTGGATGGTCTCGATTCTTCCTTTGATTTCCAATTCATCCTGACTCTTTTCCAAACCCCTGGGGATTGTTCCAATGGTCCCAATTACAATTGGTACGACCTTCACCCTCATGTTCCACAGTTTTCTCAGTTCTCTGGCAAGGTCCAATATTTGTCGATCTTTTCGCTCTTTCATTTTCACTCCATGATCGACCGGGACGACAAAATCCACGAGATGACAAGTCTTCCTGTGTTTGTCAATCAAAACTAGATGTGGTATCCTGGCCGGGATTAGGTGATCAATCTGTACCTCATTATTATTATTATTATTATTATTATTATTATTATTATATTATTATTATTATTATTATTTCTCTCCATGAGAGATTTTCCCACCCGCCTAAGCTGGTATTACACTCGCTTCACATGCGATATGCCATGTGTTGGGTCTCCGTTGAAATCATTTAAATTCTCGTATTTTATTTATTTTTTAAATATTAATATGGGTGTAAGAGGAATTACGTTATCGGTGCCATAGCGTAACGGTTATCACGTTCGCTACACACACGAGAGCACCTGGGTTCGATCACCAGTAGAAACAACTTTATACCCTCATTTTGGATTGAAATTAAAGAAAATATCAATTTCGAAAAAGGTAGAATGTACCATCAGTTCCATAGCATATTATCTGTAACTAACAAAAACACAAGACACCTTCCGGGCAGTGTAAAAAGTTATCCCTGAAAGATATTTCCCAAGTGGTGTGGAGTTAAAAATTCAATGTCAGAGGTATTTTATCATAAGTAAAATCACCAAAATTATTAAAGGAGTAAAAAAAATAAAATAATTTGCAATGAAACTTAGTTCTGTCCGCGCATTTATTAATCATAAATTAAATTATTATTTTGAATATTCTACACATAAATTTTTACACAAAATCGAAAGCATTTATTTATTTGTAAACTTTTAATTAACTTCTTGTTAAAGAAAATAGGGTGAAAGTAAGAAATATTTTAAAAATTGATTAAAAATTTCGCAAATAATTTTTCCATTTAAAGTAATAATACAATAGAGCGTTCGGCTAGGAACCACAAGGTTCCTAATTCGATACCGGCCCTCGCCAACTCGGCGTATGGGTAGCACAGGGATCTGTGCGGTAAAGTAAGGAGGTGATGGTAGGTGTGATGCTCCACCTCAGACGCAAAACCAATCTCCTTCGTCTAGGGCTATTGAAAATGGGATAGATTCTCTTGCTGATTGGCTGATACCGACTTTAGGCCACCCCGACGACGATATAGTTTAATTAATATTTATTTATTACAATGGAAAGGATTCAAACGTTGAATTATAAGGAACAGCTTTTATTTATTTTATTAATATTAATGGTTCTTTATTCTATGTATTGACGATTTTAGTAATTGTGACGTAGTTTTGTTTCCAGACAAAAAGAAACCGAATCTTCATTATTAATAGATGTATTGACGATTTTAGTAATTGTGACGTAAGTAGTGACGTCGGTTTGGTTACAGACAAAAAGAGACCGAATCTTCATTATTAATAGATGTATTGACGATTTTAGTAATTGTGACGTAAGTAGTAACGTAGTTTTGGTTACAGACAAAAAGAGACCGAATCTTCATTATTAATAGATGTATTGACGATTTTAGTAATTGTGATGTGAGCAGTGCCGTAGTTTTGGTTAAAGACAAAAAGAGACTGAATCCCCATTATCAATAGAGATGTTAATACAAGACGAAGGTAAATAACTAGTTCCACAAGGGATCAAACCCAGGGCCTGTCGTGGGGAAAGTAAGCTTGACAACCACTGCCCTAGGAAACCAATGAGCACTTCCTCTTACAACATTTATAATATTTTCTTTAATCCAAAATCAAATGGAATTTAAGACATTACAACATTCTTGATATGTCCATTAACTCTTAACATCATATACCACCTCATTGTAGGAAGCGTGTGGTGTAATGGCTAAAGTCATGGGAAATGGACTCGTCGCCATGAGTTCAAATCCTTGACGCGGTAACTGCATTTTCACTTAGCGCTAATACCCTTATGAAATGTATGAATCCTACTCTCCCTCCAGCTATGGGTAAATAGTAGGGCAGACCGGGCTCTTTAACCTTGGTTAGGGAACCCATCTAGGAGAAGGAAAACTCTGAATTCAAACCTGTTGAACTCCGCTTAAGAAATTGACCTTGTGTCACATCCTGCTCGAGGGGTTGGTAAATAAAAAAATAAATATACCACCTCATTCCACCCGGCCAGAAGTCACATTTCCTAATCTGACCCAACAATTGAAGATTTAAAAAAAAAATATGGTTATTTCCTATAACTCCAACATAAATAAAGGGGAACCACTCTTGACTGATGAATTATTTATTTATTGATCTACTAGGAAAAAAGAAGACGGGGTTAGGGTTAAGGGTTAGGGTTAAGGTTTATGGTTAGTTTAATAGGAAAATAAGTCAAGAGTGGTTCCTCTTTGTTTATGTTGGAGTTATAGGAAATAACCAAAATAACTTTGTTTAAATATAATATTGAACATATTTAGAAGTCTTTGATTTAAGGGAAATAACAGGTAACTTTAAATGAAAAGGCCATTTTAGCCATTTTAGCCATTTTTTGATAAATCCTAATAGGAATGCGGCTCTGGACTCGGAAAATTCTCAACAGGATGTTAAGAGTTAATGATAATCCCAAATAAATGTAGTAACCGATGGGGTACTTCTGCTTACAACATTTTATAAAATTTCGTTAATGTTAATCTAAAAATGAAAGTTATACATTTGTTCCACTGGGGGATCGGACCAAGGGTCTCTTGCATGTGAAAGAATCGCGATATTCGCTACATAATATCGGAAATATTATAGTTAAATTATCTGCCCCTGGCACCAGAGCGCGAATCGCCAATATTCGATATTGGCACCTAAATCAAATTCCTTGATGAAAGTCACTTATCGTGTTGTACAGTCAATCAGCGAGTCGTGTTTTCATGTGCTCACTTACCTTCCAAAACCCTCAGCAAGATAAGTCTGCAGCAAGTGCCATCAAGTTTGCAACCCTTTTTGAATATATGTTTTTGGTTATTTCCTATAACTACAACATAAACAAAGGGGAACCACTCTTGACTGATAAATTATGTATTTATTTTCCTATTAAACTAACCCTAAACCCTAACCCTAAACCTTAACCCTAACCCCAACCCTAAACCGTAACCCCGTCTTTTTCCTAGTAGATCAATAAATAAATAAATAATTTATCAGTGGTTCGCCTTTGTTTATGTTGGAGTTATAGGAAATAACCATTTTTTTTTTTCAATCTTCAATTGTTTGTCTTCTTCATCCGAATTAACTGCTTGTAACCTTGGAAATTATAAGTCCCACAAATTCTTACAATAATGGAACCGATGAAGTTCATCAACTCACCACTTTTTTATTTATAGTTGTTTTTTAATGTTAATCTAAAAGGAAAATAATAAATTAGTTCCATTAGCGATCGAACCCAGGATCTCTAACTTGTGGATGCAAGCGTAATAACAGTTACACCATGTAACCAACGCTAACTTTAAGCCTTTTTTTTTAATGTTAATCCAAAATGAAAGAAGTAAATTTCCACGGTAGATCGAACCCAGGACATCTCGCGAGTGAACCGAGCGCGAACACTGCCATAATATAGAACCAATCCAGTTCTATACCTTATCGCACTTTTTATATTTTTCTTTAAAGATAATACAAAAATGAAAGTAGTAAGTTGATTCCGTTAGGAATCGAACCTAGGATGTTCTCGTATGTGAAGCGAACGTAATATCAACTATACTACAAAACAGATGTACTTATTACAACGTACCAGGATTTTTATGGGTTTTGTTTTTTTTGTTTTTTAATGTTAACCCAAAAGGAAAATAATAAATTGGTTCCACTGGGGATCCGAAAACAGGACATCCCCCGTGTGAACCGCTTACCCAACAGAAAAGATAATTTTCTTCAGCTCACCCCATTTTTTAAATATTTTCTTTAATGTTAATTAAAATCAAAATAGTAAATTGATTCCACTGCGGTGGATGAATCAAGGGCCTCAGTGTGGGAAGCGAGCGGGATAACCGCTATCCTATGGAAAGGGTGAGTTTGTTCAGCTTACCCCATCTATACATATATAAAGGGCAGTTGGTGAATGTGTATGTCCGGAGGAAACTTCGAAAATAAAACAATTAACGACAAAGTAAATATATATATACGCATTAGATATCACCAGGGTTTGGTTTTTGAGCAAAAATAATAGAGATTTGATTTATATTCGTGAAGTTAATAAAAAAAATGAAATTTAAATGATAACACAATTGTTTTGTTTTGTTTTGTTTTTCATTTAATATTTTAGATAGTAGACATTAACATTTCTTTTCAGAGTAGCTGGATCAATGCAAAGTCTTTTTTTTTTTCTTTTCTTTTTTTTACATAGGGATCTAAATGGGGCATCTCACGCGGATTCAACTCTAGATTCAGTAATAATGGATCTGCGGAAATAACTTAAAAATCTCTACCCAGGCAACGCCGGGTAGCTGCTGCTAGTTTTTTTTTAATATTTTCTGTTAAAACCAAAATGAAAGCAGTAAATTGGTCCCACTTGGGATCGAACCCAATGCCTTTTCGCTTGAAAATCGCTACACGATGGAATCGATAGATTACTACAGCTTTTTATATATTCTTTAATGTTAATCCAAATGAAAATTGTAAATTGGTTCCATCGGGGATTAAACCCAGTTTGTGAAGCAAGCTTGATATGTGGGAATTAGAATAAAACTAAAATAAAATTAAAAATTTCAAAAAACAACACATCCCATGGGCCTTCACCGGAAGAACCCTCCGCGCATGTGCGAGAAAAGAGACCGTCTTCAGACCCCCAAGATAATATCTCGGCCATTTGAGTTTATGCCGTAACTGTATCTGGTCGCTCCTACTAGCCAGGGAGATATTCCCTTGCTACAGGCGACTATGACCGGGAATAAAGCCCAAGTCATAAAACTACCTACGGCCTTTGTCTCTTTCCTTTTTCGTTCTGTAAATTCCTTCCTTTTCAGCGCGACCACCGAATGAGATGAGGTTGTAAGCGAAAACTCTAGGAACACGCATCGAGGATATCCCGCTACCTTTAAACCTTTGAAACACCCCAAAACCTCTTACCACGCCATAAGTTCAAATTACAATATTTTATTTCATTTTTTATGTTAATCAAAAATTAATGTTGTAGAGTGATTCTACGGGGAATCGAACCCATGGTCTCTCGCGTGTGGAGAAAGTGTAATGGGCGCTACATATGAATATAAACATAAATGGTTGGATTTTTTATCCCTTATTTTTAACCGATAAACATTGTGGGAGTTTTCAAGAAGTTGATTCATGAAAGGCTACAAGACATCTGACGAAAATTGGTCTGTTTGTGTCAGAAATTCCATGTGAATTGTCTTCCCCTGCCACTAGGGGGACGAATCGCCAATGGGATATTGGCGCGAGAATAAAAACCCTACGTCACTTATCACAGACCACGCACTAAGGGTAGTCGCGGTATCACCGTTCCCTAAGCCTTCAACAAACCCTCAACAAACTTTCTAAGGCTTTACTTCAGCATACTGTAACTGGCTTTTTTAATAGCAAACTGACCTAAGAACGAGAAACTACCCGAGAAGCTTCTTAGAGCCATTTTCCTAGCAACGAAAGAACACCTATCACCACGACACCAAGAACTCTTAGAACAGATAAGTCTTGTCGCAAATTCCAACTAATTTGCAAACCCTTTTTGTTGTTAAACCCTTTTGTAAATCCTTGTACCCTTTTTGTTGTAAACCCTTTTGTAAATCCTTGTACTTTTGTAAATCCTTGTAAATTTTGTAATACAAGTGTCTGCATTCTACTTTTGTGTTTGTTCTTCTTTGTCCGACAATTTGCCAACGACTACGGGGAAATAAAAGCCCCTTCGAATCCGTAAATACTTTTGTTTACAAATGGCTTGACGCACCCTTTCTAGTTGAGCTTGATCAGTTAACTGCATTATCTATGGGGTGGTAAAAGGTTTTGGGGGTTTTAAATGCTTAAAGATGGCTGGATATTCTGGGTGCGTGTTCTTGGGGGTTTCGCTTTTAACCCCATCTCATTTGATGGTCGTACTGAAAAGGAAGAAATTTAAGGAACAAAAAAAGAAAGAGACAAAGGCAGAAGGTAGTTTTTTGACTTAGGCTTTATTAACCCGTTATAGTCGTTTGTGGCAAGGGGATATCCCCCTGGTCGAAGAACCGACTACACTCAGTTACGGCCTAAACTCGAATGGCCGAGATGTTCTCTTGGGAGTCGGGAGTCAGTCCTTTTGGTCGCACAGGCGCAGATGGTTCTTCCGGTGAAGGCCCATGGGAGTTGTTGTTGTTTTTTTAATTCTAATTTTTTTTTAATCCCCACATATCTAACCAATCATAATGGTTCCCGCAAAACCAAAAGACTTTGATTCGGATCCACTTTTGGCATTTCAGTTTATTTCAATGGTGAGAATTGATTTGATATACGAGGAAACTGAATTACGAACGGAACGAATTAAACTTATAAGTCAAGTCAAGGTAAGTATGTGTGTGTTGGAAAGGTAGCTTGTGTGAGAGTGTTTACTGAATAAAGTTAAATAAATGCAAGAATTTATTATTTTAAATAACCGTGTAATTTACGGTAAATCTTATTTACATGATTTGGCGTTATGGTGGGGTTTTTATTTCGTCTTTATTAATTATTAATTTGTAAATAAATTTTCAACAATTAACTAGATTTATTTATTCTTTCATGTAATCCATAAATGTCTAAATCGTTAGGTGGTCATACCGAGAACTTTTCCTGTATTTCATGTCTTTTTATTCATACTGTAATTAGTTTCAAAATTATATTTCCCTACTGCCCCAAAAATAAGGGGGGGGGGCAAAATTAATGAAAAAAAATAAGTAAGTATAAAAAAAGTAGACACGAACCGACAGTACTCCAAGTTTGCTAATATGGAGTTAACCACGAGTGTGGCAGACAGGTTAAGAGTTAAAGAAATAACTAAACAACTAGAAATTGGAATAAAAGACATGTATTACATAAAACAATAAGGATTGCAAACTTTAGTTCGTCTGCACAAATGTTTATAATTTGTCACTTATCTGAGTCCTGAGATAGGGTATTATCGGAGCCCTTGCTACGGCCTTCTGATAGTTCGGATATGATAGACGTTCTGTTTGATGTCCGACTCCGATTCTGGTTGTTGAAGAAGAGATGGAGAGACCCTGTTTTAGGTCTGTTCCCTTTGGAAGCTAGATCAGAAGAGAACAAGTTTGCTTATTCGGCTTTGTCGCCAAAGTATGCTAGCTCGTGATTGGTTGGTTCGAAACAGAGGCTCGTAGACAAGGACAATAACCCCCATACCCCAGAATTCTCAATATAAGTTTTTAAATAAAATAATTAATGCATTATAAAATTCATTGATTGATAAATCAACACTAAATATTTCATTACAATCGAATAATTTCCTGATCTTTGGTCATTTTTTTTTTCAATCAGGGCAGTTAAATCTATTTTGTAAAATAAGTGAGACGTCAATTGGAATTCAAGCCCAGATCTTCACTTTAAAAGCGAATTAAAATTGATTAAATCGAATATTCAAGATCAAATTTTTGTCTAAATCGAAAAGTAGTAACATAATGAGCATCAGTGTAAAAAAAAAAAAAAATTGGCAAAATAATATTATATAGGTAATTTATGAGGAAGTGCGTCCCGGTCTCCTGCCTCAAAAATTGCTACCCGGTGACTATCAAAATAACGACCCCAGCTCGTCGTAATTCTTGTTTATTTATCGTAATTTGTCGTAATTCTTGTTTGAATATTAAGATGGATATATAGTTTGGAATAGACTGAGATAGATTGATAAACAAACAAAATAATATAGATAGATATGAACAAATGGAGACAGATATTTTCGACAAGTAAATGTATTTGGGGGGGGGTCGCATCTTTTTTTTGTCGTAATTCTTGTTTATTTAAACTAAAAACAAGACATTAAACAAACATGAATAAAAAAAAATCTTAGTATTTAAAGTAATATAGATAAATATGACCAAATTGAGATAGATAGATAGATATGAAGATGGATAGTTTTGAATAGACTGAGCTGGGTTGTTATTTTACTAGTCACTGGATAGCAATTTTTGAGGCAGGAAACCGGGACGCACTTCCTCATAAATTACCATTATATATGTAATTTATTTCTAATACATTTTAAACAATTAAATTCGCTCCAGAATGACTAAGTTCACTCTTTTCGACGAATTCAAAATTTTTTTTTTATTAACATTTCAAAATACTTTTTTAAAGTTTCTTCTTTTAAATAGATAACAAAAAAAAAAAAAAAACATTAAATACACTGCACAGAAAAATTACTCACACTCACATGTTTGCAACTTTTTAGCCAAGTAATGTTCAGTTTTCATAGTAAACACTATGAAATAATATCTTCGATGGACAAATGTTTGTGTAATTGGTTAAAAAACCATTTTTCTCGCCAAATATTTGGAACATATGGATTCGCCAAAGCGCAATAATTGGTTTACACTTTTTAAATTTATACTATTTGGATTTAAAAAGATTATTAGGGAAATAATTCTGTACCGATATTTGTTCCGTTTTAAATTACTTTTAATTTATTTTCTTCATTTCATTTAATTCATTTTATCAACAGAAATCCATGCAAATATCAGCAGCAAAGGGAAATAATTCATAATAGTTTCAGTTTTAGGCTTCCATAGTTGTTAGTTTATCCGGTTTTAAATCAATAAAAATTAATTTGAAATATAATGCTCATGATGTTAAGTTTTAAAATTCATATTTCTAGATTATAAAAACAAATATCTATTTAATAACAACCTTACTTTAGTAGGCAGATTTAATAATTAATAGGAAAATCCCAGTTTAAAAGTGTAGCCCTACCTTTTTAAACAGAACAAATGTCAGTGTATGATTATTTTACTGATAATCTAAAAGAAAATTATATTTCATATTATAGGTAAAAAATTGAGGGGAAAAAATAAAGATTTTGTTGAGGGGGGGGCAAAAAGAAGCGAGTCCAACGCCTTCTCGTAGGCTAAACTTTCTCTTTGCAAACACAGACTTCTTCTTTTTCCGCCGTCGCCGTCGCCGTTGTCGTCGAATCCTCTAGCAACACTCGTTTCTGCACACCCTGCTCCTGGGTGTTTCCTTCTATTTATACACAGGTCTGCTTCTATCATCCGGGCGTCTGTGCTTCACATACGGGACTGTCAACTTAATCCCAGTTGTCGGAATGCCCGCAGCTATCATCCTGGCATCTGGCGTTCACATATGGGACAGTGGCATCTCGATTCCGGTGCCCGAGCCAAAGTGTCGCCTTTTCGCATTCTGAAGGACGCCGGTTCGATCCTAGGTCAGTCCTACACGCCAGGCAAAGCCTAGCCCGCTTCCTTCGAGAATACGGCAAGTTTTCATGCCCGCCACTCAACTCGTGTTCTCTGTCACAGAGTAATTAAAAGATCTAAAAAAAAAAAATTATGTTGTTTTTTACATTTGATTTTCGGTACTTATTTTCTTCCAAAACCTTTCTTTTAAAATTGTTTATCGATTCATACCTTCAGTCTTTTGTCTTTTTTATTTATGCAAAATTAGTATCAATTATATAACCCAACGATATTTTGCGCCCCCAAAACAGGAGTGTGTGTGTGGGGGGGGGGGGTTCAAAGTTAGGTAACCTGAAACAATTCAGGAAGTTTTTAATCCAAATCAGATGCATTATAAAAGTCATTCATTGATAAATCAACACTGAAAATTTAACTAAAATCGGATAATTCCCCGATTTTTAAATTATTTTTATTATTATTATTTATTTTATTTAATTATTTATTTATTTATTTCAATCTGGGGGGGTAGTCGTTTGATTTTTTTAAATCATGTCGATGACGACAAAATGTGTTGGTGCCTATTAAAATAAGACGTCAGGTGTATTTGTGCATATATTTTTTCTCTGTAACACTCAAGGTAGATAACCACTATACGTTAATTATTAATTAGCCTCCCTTATTCATTTATTCGTTTATTTATTTCTGATTAAAATTTTAAAATTTCAATTCAACAAACACAAATTTTGTTCGTTTTAATGGCTATCATCGAATGTGTGATAAAAAGAGATAAATCATAAAAAGATTTGCTATTTCAGCTTCCAAAACGATTAATGTGGTTCCGCTGGGGATCGAACCCAGGGCCTCTCGCGTGTGAAGCGAGCGTGATAACCACTACACTACGGAACCAGACAACGAAAAGTCGGCCTTTGTTTGTCTATTTATTACTGGTGTGTTCACATTTTTTTAAATATATATATTTTTTTATATATAAAAATGTATGCTTGTCGTGATTATAAGATGGAGATAATTTTTTTAAATGAATGTTATCAACATTTCATAAAAATGTAATTTTCAAGATAATATCCCAGAAAAAAGTTACAACACGATTTTTTTTTACTTACATGCTTACTTGTCGAGATGACCTGAATCATAGTAGTTGTAGTAGTATGAATATTGAGGGCGTGTATTAAATACATTTCTAGTATTAATCTATTTTAATCTATAATTATTGTTAGTTAATACATGGGGGAATTTAATCACTATTTTTCTCCTTGTCGAGGATTAGTTAATTTGTTTATTATTAAATTGATACTCAATAATATAAAAATTATCGACTTTTGAAGCCAAATTGAAGATATTTTTTACAATACGTTTCGTTTTGTGTTGGAAATTATCTAAAATCTAATTCCCTATTTCATTAATATAGATTCATTTATTTAACATATACAGAATTATATATATATCGAATGTCCTTATGAATACTCAAACTAACGTTGTTTTAATTTATAGGGTAATTAATTATTAATTGTATTTTTATCACAATCATTCACTTTTCTCTCATTCACTCAAAACAAAACTATAATTATAAAAGGAAATTCAGTTTTTGATGAATCTTTCAAGTTTTCTACTAGATAAATATTTTTTAAAATATAACATCAATATAATTATATTAAACTAGTGAATATAAAATGAATCTGAAACGATTTCTATCCCTCGATTTATTTAGATAAGTAAAAAAAAAACATTTTGTTGCAAACAAAATTAAATTTTTTTGTTTTTTTTTATTTTAAAGATACGATAAAGTTTTTTTCAAAAGAAATATTTCGTTAAATTGTATTTTCAAGTAAGTTCTTTTTCCATACTTTGTTGCTTTTAAATGTTTTCTTTAAGGTTTTTAATTTTAAATAAACCAGGCGAGGGGTGAAGGGAAATCTTTATTTTTATTTGTTTTATTCAAATTTCATTATTTATTCATTTATTTTGTGAGGTTTCGTTTACAATCAAAAGAGAGAGAAAAATAATGGAAAAATATTTTAAAGAATAAAAAATAAAATCGTTATCTGTCCATAACTATTCAAATATTTCCGTCTGTTTATAAAATTTATTTATATCTCCAACAAAAAGAATTAGAGGAAAAAAACTGATCCAGAATTATCTTCTTACATAAAACACACTAACTTATTAGTTTTTAAATTTATGTTTAATGTTCATAAAAAAAATTAATTCGATCATTTTCGAGGACTAATTCAGCGTATTTTTTTTTTATCTACTAAAAAATAAAATAAAAACTAATTAATAAAGTTTAACAAAAACGTCTGAGTACTTTTCCGCAGTTCTTTATCTTTTCAATATATTTCATAGTTAATTAATTAAACTATTCTCTGTAAATTAATTAGAGGTTATTTATTTATTCATTTTTGTTAATAATGTGTGTCTATTTTTTCCGACAGTGCGTGGTCATCGCTCGCTACGATACTTTCTTTTGAGATGATAAATAGATCGACATTTAATTAATAATCAAAACAGAAAAAAATGATTTTTAAGTAAATTCTAATATTTTCTTTATTATCATAATGTAAAATATTTACCTAAAGCAGTTACATTTTATTTTTATTTTAACTTTTTATTATTTATTTATCAATCGCTGAGACCTTCTTAATGTAACAAGCAGGAAAGTGTGATCATATTTTTTTTAAACTTGAAAAGAATCGTTATTATCTCTGATCATAAATAGACGTTAAATGAATAAACATTAAATCGATTAAAATAGAGAAATAAGTAAAATAATTTAAAAAATCATGTTCCGAATTCAACCACGTGGGGGATAAAGCCCCAACTGGGATTTTGTCTTAAATTTAAGCTTGTCTTGATGCTGAAATAAACGCCAGCCGAAATAGCTCAGTTGGGAGAGCGTTAGACTGAAGATCTAAAGGTCCCTGGTTCAATCCCGGGTTTCGGCATCCGGTCGCTGGCCTAATTCTTTTTATGTTTTTTACTTAAAATTATAAAAACATCCTTAAAAGAATGCAAATCAACTTCTGCATTAAATTTTACATAGAATTAAATTTTGCATATAGTCAGAGGGGTGCAGGGGGCATAATTTATGTCCGACGTGGGGAGTAAAAATGGGAGGATGGCGAGTGAAAAAAAAGCGTTCTGTTGTAAGAACAACAACAAAAAAATAACTTATATCACATTTGCTGGGTAGGGCTTAAGTGATTGGGGGTGGGAGACACAAATATCATTTTTTAATACTTTTAATTTTCAAAATACATTTCATATCCAGCAAATTTCTGGTCATTCGTGATTAGGTGTGGATTTAAGAGAGAATTAAATATTTTTATCCTCCCACCCCCTCTCAATACAGGTGGACTCAAAATCCTTTTAGTAGTTAAAGTTCACCTACTACATTTCTACTACAACCCCCGCTCTCTCTCCGGGTCCTCAAATCCCAAGCCATTCCCCCGGAATCAGTAATAAATATGTCTAGTTCATGACTCTTTAAGAGTCAAATCACTTTTAAAGCACCGGTTCCCACTAAGTTAAGCAGCGCCGAGTCTGCTGAGAACTTAGGTGGGTAACCATTTTGTAACAGGTAGCGTAAACAACTGTCGGTATGCCTTACTGAACGAATCTGTGTTTGTCTAGCTCCGTGGTTGGTAAGTAAGTACAGTGTAGTCCGAAAGTCTTGTCACCCATATAAATATTTACAGGTAAAATAATTATAATATAGGTATACCGAATTTTTTGAAAAATCCGTGTTTTTACAATACAAATTTAACCCCCACCACCCCCACCCGTTTGAGAAAAAAAATACCAATTACCATATTATAAAATTCATTCATTGATAAATCAATACTGAAAATTTCATTAAAATCGAATTATTCCCTGATTTTTGGTAAATTTTTTTTTTCAATCGAGAAAATGTTAAATTTGTTTTATAAACACGCCACCTTTAAACAGCGTTTACGGCCAATGCGATCGAAATTGACTGAAAAAATCGTTTTAATCTATTAAAAATAAATTACATGTGTAATATTATTTTTGCTGTTTTTACTGATGCTTATTATGTTACTACTTTTCAACTTAGACAAAAATTTTACCTTAAATAATAGATTTAATTAATTTTAATTCGTTTTTAAAATGAAAAGCAGCCGAGTTTTTGGGTATACCTAAATTAATACAACTTGAAATTCTATAAAATAATTCAATTCTTAAATATTTGTTTCAAGTAGTTCTGTTGGGACTGGTGGTCCTCCTGGGGGTATTCCCCACCTTTTTTAAGGTTTAGAATTGCCCCCATACTACCCAGCATCAAAAGCCAGATTTCCATTTTTTTTTTTTTTTATGATAGGAGAAAGAAGAAAAGAGTGTTATAATTTTTTTTTTTTACCCCTTGGAATATTTTTTATTTTAAATCTAAAAGTATCATTTAGAAAAAGAAACATGGACCAGCCACCGGATGCCGAAACCCGGGATTGAACCAGGGACCTTTAGATCTTCAGTCTAACGCTCTCCCAACTGAGCTATTTCGGCTGGCGATAAGTTCTCGTTCCCAAGCATTTAAATCAATAACTCTATGTATTGTTTAATTAAGATTAAACTTAAAATAATTCAGTTTTTAAAGATTAGTTTTTTAGAGGTGAAATAATTATATGATTTATATACTATATTATTAAAACAAAAAATAATGAACGTTAAAATAATATGTAGGGGTGACAAGACTTTCGGACCATCCTATAGAATGAATGTTTTTAGATGAATGTGCGAAAATCAAGTTCCCTCTTTACATACATGATACTTTTTTGAAGAGAAACTCGATTGAAAATGTACCCCCTCCCCTTTTTAAGCAGAAAAAATATCGATGTATAATTTTTTATTTAATAAAATAATAGCCAATTAAATAATTATCGAAATGAGTAAAAAAAGAAATCTCCAAAAAATTAATTATTTATTTTTTTACATTTTATTTTTCGATTTTCGGTACTTATTTTCTCGTAGAAAAGCCACCGTAAAATATTTTTTTTTTGTTTCTATTCATAACTTCGGTCTTTTATCTCATTATTCATACTGTAATTAGTATAAAAAATGATCAACTTGCAAAACATTTTACGCCCCCAACATAAGGGGGGTCAAAATTAAGCGACCTGAAAAAAATGAGAAAGTTTTGAAATAAAATAAATAATGCATTATAAAGATCATTTATTGATACATAAACATATATTACTATTCATAACTTCGGTCTTTTATTTCTTTATTTACTGTAATTAGGAAACGGAAAGACCAACTTGAAAAAAAAGTTACGCCCCCAACATAAGTGACCTGAAAAAAATGAGAAAGTTTTGAAATAAATAAATAAGTAAATTATGCATTATAGAGATCATTCATTGATACATAAACACTGAAAATTTCATTAAAATCCGATAATTCCCTGATTTTTGGTAAATTATTTTCTGTCACTTTGTCAAAAATGCAATTTAGTCTCCTTTTGGCTATCCCTTGCAAACACATATTTTTTTGTATGCTTCAAATTGCAAATAACAAGATTAAACAAAAAGTTGTATTTCACTAATAAAACTGAATCTAAGAAACCTGACTGGGTGTCTTATAACAGAAATAAGATATCTTTTAGGATTCACAATCCTTACTAACACAATACATCCACTCACCAATAAAACAAATTTAAGAAAGAAAACAAAACAAAACAAAACAGACATAAGTTGCTGACCCCAAACGGAAGTTAACTCAACGGTAGCCTAAAACGAAGTGACCAAAATAACATGGTTCTACGCATAGGCTCCAGCAAAATTTCCGGTTGAAAAACAAAATTTATAAACAATAAAAATATCCTCTATTTAATGTTTTTCAACCAATAAAAAAATTTACCTCTAAAAACCCTTCAAAGGTCTTCTCGAGCCTAATTTTTGCTATATATATACAAGCCGAATTAAGGTCAAAAGTTCAGTTAACGGCAGACCGCCAGAGAAGAGACACACCAGGCCGATATAAGGGAACCGCTATACTATACCCACACCGCAACCTGCGTCACGCCATACTATACCCACACCACACCACACCTCGCGTCACGCAGAGCCAGAACTGACTTTCAACCCCACACGTGCCCTCATTTCACCAAGCAGCGAAAGGAATTACCATTTCAACAATTCAAGCTTTTGTTTATTTTAAATTAATCCAAACCTTCTCGTCTATTTTTTCTTTTATAAACCATACGCATTTTGAGATATATGAGGTGCTTGTGGTAACTGGTGCACCACTCAACGTGTTGTTCCGCCTTGTCGGATGGGGCTGTACAATACACCAACTGCACCTCTGCAGAGGGGTAAAATCCACCCAATTGAGCCACTTGTTGGCCTTGGGTGGCGACCCGTAATTTTAAGGATGGAATCCTGGTGGCTGAGCAGTTCATGACATTCAACACTCCACTTTGGCCCTTCTCATTGACCTACTATTTACCCATAGCTATGAGAAGAAATAGATTCACGCATTTCCTGAGGCCATTGGCGCGAAGTGGATACCCCAGATTTGAACTCGTGTCGGCGAATCCATTTATTACTATATAATTTCCATAATTTATTCGCGCATATTTTTCCACACAAGAACTCCATTTCGCCTTGTCTTTTTCCAGTCTTTCTGTTTATTAGCAGAGGTAGTTTTACGTCCTCTCTTTTATAAGTCACAACATCGGTTTGGTTTATTGGCATAAAATAACTTGTGGTGGACCGGAATTTATCACTCCAAAGGATAAAAGTAAAATGACGAAAAATAATGTTCTGCGCATGTGGATCGCGCAGCATGTGAAAAGAAAAATTGAAATATTAAAAATATTAATTATTGACCAATCAGAGACGTTCGCGCCTAAAATAAGTTATCAAATAAGCTCCTTTCTGGGGCCGACCAATTTCTTATAAATAAAAGGACGTTTTCAGAGATCAGCAGATGACAAACCAATTTGCCTGAATACACCACGCATTTCACGCTGATGAAATTTAACCCTTTAATGCATAAGGTATAATAATCTCTCTCTCTCTCTCTCTCTCTCTCTCTCTCTCTCTCTCTCTCTCTCTCTCTCTCTCTCTCTCTCTCTCTCTCTCTTTATTTCCTGACTGCTGCTTCGACTTTGAAACATTATACTCTTTCTTTTTCACTTTGAGACTTACAACATTTTTACATTTATATTACATGAACATTCAAAAAAGGACTTTTACAGGATATTACCCAGTATTCTCTACTGCCATTGTAATTTCTGTGTCAATACATATTTTGTTTGTTGAATGTATGAGTTATTTGTCTTTTCTGCTATTTACTAATATATTATTATAGTGTGATGAGTACTTTGCCAAAATACTTATTAATAACCGCCTCTCACCCATTATAAATTGGTGACTACCCGACATGCTTTGAATACCATCCCACTATAAACTCAAGTGTTGACATGGAGTAAAAGTATTTTTTCTTGAAAAAAAAAATCATTGTTCACATAATTGGCATTCTCATTGGGATTGCATTCCTTACTTACAATAAAAAGTATATCATCCCCAAGATAAAGACGCTGTAGGAATTTATTGGTTAGCAAGAGGTGTTTTATGGTTTAAAGGTAGCTGGATATTCTTGTTGTGTGTCCCTCGGGTTTTCTTTTAACCCCATCTCATTTGGTGATCACGCTGAAAAGTAAAAAAATCAGGGAACGAAAAGGAAAGAGACAAAGGCAAAGGTTGACATGTCGTAAAATTCAACCCAAGAAAAAAACATTTAAAAAAATAAAGAATACACATTTTTAACGCTGAAACATTAATAGACCGAAAGATACGAATAGCTCGAGTTTGTTTTTTTTAACAGGTTTATCTCTGCAAGATACAGAGAGGCGCCACCCAGATACAGCCGTTTCTGAAGATAGAATGGGACCAATATTATCATAGTGTAGAGGGCTGACTTCTGATTTAGGTCGGAAAATTAAAACGGAAAGTTTTTTGATGGTACCCCATGACAGTTTAACTACAGTCTATGAATTAACATTTTGCGAATTGGGTTACGGTTTTAGGGGATTAAGGTTGTTTTTTAAGGTTGTATTGCTTAAAAAAATAAACAACAAAAAAACCAAATTACTATACATTTAATTAACCATTGAAATTAATTATTGAATCTATAATTGAGACAGTTGTTTGTGTTAGTATTGCAATGTATAATTTCAATTAAACTTAGTTTAAAAAAATATTTTTCAACATTAAATGTATAGTAATTTGGGTTTTTTGTTGTTTAATTCTTTTAAGCAATACACAATTAAAAACAACCTTAATCCCCTAAAACCGTAACCCAATTCGCAAAATGTTAATTCATAGACTGTAGTTAAACTTTCATTGGGTACCACCAAAAAACTTTCCGTTTTAATTTTCCGACCTAAATCAGAAGTCAGCCGTGTAGAGTAACAAGGATTTATTTTATCTTGGTTTGGAGGTGTACCTTCTTTGATCTCTTGAGACGTCGCTTCTCACATCTCGTGACCGTTGGCCACGTAAGAAACGAGACTATTTTTTCATCGTCTCTTTCGGTCATGACATTGGTGACGTGAACACCTATTATTATTGTTACGTATTGTATATTAAGATTGTACGATACACTGGAGATATTTTGCGGGGCCTCACATCAGTGAGCGGGAGGTGGGCAAATAAAACCGTTGAGAGGAAGGCCCCGAAACGGTGCACATTCTCTACTGATGACCCCAAATACATAACAAATAGAAGACAAACAAAATAGAGCAACCACGGAGTTAAACATCTCTTCGGTTTTACTATTGTAACAAGGAGCATTCTACAGCCCGATCGCTTTCTGGTGAGTGGCAAGACCAATTCAATAACTGAAAGTTTATCAACACGCAACCCAAGAAAAATCTTTGATAAAATATCGTGTTTACAAACAAATTCATGAATGACAGAATCACTACTGGTCATCAAAAACGACATCAAGAAATGGAGAAAACAAGTTCGAATATCTTGTTCATCCAATACATTGCGCCGTTCCAAAAGACCCTTTGTAAGGCTGTACCGTAGTCCTTTTCTTTCTTGGTACTAAAACTATAACCGTAAGGCGGCGGCTGTGGTGTATACTATGTAGCGGGCCTCGTCCACGTGCCTCCAAATTCACCGTGCTAAAATGGTGCCGATAGAAATTATAACACGAGAAACATGTCGTCACAACTGCCAGCCTTTATTATCGTGCTCGTATAGTGGGCTCGTACCAGAGAGGAGGAAAGGCAGAGAGAAAGAGAGAGAGAGAACACTACTAGATTACTGTGCTCTCATGAGGGACCCAAGGTCTGGTCCGTACCCTACGACCGCCGCAGGCAAAAAGAGGTTGATCCCTTTCCTCGCCGCTCCACGTCACCACGTGACATCCGGTTCCGGTCAACACCCGATTTTCGCTTGCGGTCAACACCCGACTTCCGCTTGCCACTCAATTCTCCGTTCGGGGTCACGCTACGGTCAAACCATCGTTCATCCTCTTTTGGGTCATCACTATTTTCCTTAAACCTTCACTATTTCTTCCTCCTCCTTCCATTAGTAGTCCTAGCTCACAAAAGTCAGGAATATACCCATCTTGCAACAAAGGCCAACATTGCTGAAATCAAATTTGTTGAGGACATGTCGGGCTGAATTTTCACCCAGGATAACAATGGCTGTCAATAATTTAAGTGTTGATTTGATGGCCCTTAATTTTTGAGATGAACCCAACATATGATAAATTTTGTCCGAATAAACACCCAACAACTTTTGGGCAATATTATAAGCCAACTTCTTATAAGTGACCAAATTATCAGCAACTCGAACAAGGATACTTCGAAGCACGTTGAATATCAAGTAACTTTCTTCAACATAATTGATAGGTTGCCTATAAATTATGTAAAACTGTAGTGCAGAAATTAAAAATAACAGTTATTCTGAATCATGAAGAAAAAAAAAACGTAAAAGTAAATTGACAGGGAGTAAGATGTGAAATTGATTAGTCTAAATTCTTTCATCAACTGCAAGGTCCGACGACAAACTTTCTCGTCCCGCAACAATCTTTTGGCAGTTCTCTGTACATGACTCATCCACCGCTTAGAAGAATCCCACCCGATTCTCAGTTGTGTACGGCGATCTTAAAGAAATTTGCAGACGTGCAGATTTACTATCACCATGTCTCTTTGCTTCGAGATCAAACGTATTTAAATTTAAGTGCCAAGGCAGCCATATTTTTCCACTCATCCTGCAAGCGAGACAGGTTCGCACCTGCTTTGCTCCACGAGCAAAGTCTACTCTCGCTACACAGGGCTTGACCTTTCGCTGACCTTGTAGATGTTCTCGGATTGGTCAGTCCATTTCGTAAGATCAGAAAGTAGTTAAAGACTTTTTTAGTTTAGCTGTTTTTATGAAGGAGGTGGGTGTGTCTCCGAAGATTGCTAATTCTCCACGCGTGTTGGTTTAACTTGGGTTGAATAAAGACGTCTCAATAAATATTTCAAGTCTTGTGTTTGTTTATAAGACCAACAACGGGCATAAAGATGAAGAAACCCAAGAAGTCCAAGACAGCAGTGAAGAGACAACCTAGAAGATAGACACCAGTCAGCAGAGAAGAAAATAATTGTAAGAAGAGCTATTTAACATTATCTATCTCCAAATCTTACTACCACTTGGTGGCGATGAAGACCTTTAAAATGTAAGTTAGATAAACCTCAAAATTAACTTTTGCATTAACAAACATTGATTGTATAAGAAATCTGAGGTATGGGTTATCGTCTTTGTCTACGAGCCTCTCTATCGAACCAAACAATCACGGGCCAGCATACTTTGGCGGCAAAGCCAAAGAGGCAAATTCTTCTTCCCTCTTTCTGATCGACCAGCACCGGAGTCAGACCTCAAAAAAGGGTCTCTCTTATATCCAGCAGTACGACCAGAGTAGCCGTAGCAAGGGACTTTGATAATTGCTCTACCTCAGGATTTCAGCTAAGTGGTTTATTGTTATTATATGTATAACATCCGCAGACAAAACAAAGTTTGCAACAATTGTTATGTATACCAGTAATACATGTCTATTCCCATTCTAAGTTTGTGTTTGTTTTATTCTTTTGACTTATCTGTCACCATTCGTAGTCTAAAAATTCATAATTGCTCATTGGCGTATTGTGTACTGTTAACCTGTTTGGGGCACTTATATTATGTTTATATGTTTTTCGGTGAATTAATGTAGATATTTCAAACGACTCTCCCGAAATCTTTATCACTAAATCAATGTAGATATCATACAAAACACCTTTATAAGAAAGAGTGAATGAGGGTTAAATCAAGATTATTATACCTTTTACATATTGAACTATATTTGCAATAGCTCTTAAATAAACATATCAAACGTTGCAATGATCAAATTATCATACTGTGGTATGTCCACAGGTCCTACTAGCTATTATTTACTCCTTTTGAGTTTTCATATCAATGTTAGCTGTCTTATACTGGTGTATGAGTGACAGCAAGTCTCCTCAGGTCTCCAGGACTCTTCTGAGTATTCTGGCAGATTGCAGCAGTGCAGTGTTCTGGATGGTATCAATTCTTCCTCTGATTTCCAGACTTTCCAAACCCTTTTCGAATCCTTTTGGGACCGTTCCAAGTGCATCAAATACAATTGGTATCACTTTGACTTTCATATTCCATAACTTTTTTAGTTCTCTGGCAAGGTCCAAAATTATTATTATTATTATTATTGATAGATAAATAGATAGATAGATGAGTTGTAGAATGAAAATAAGTGTTTTGTATTAAAGAGAGAAATCCACAGAGGTATTCATTTTGTTGCGCCCTGTTCACAAAATAAATGAGTGATTTCAAGATATTTTTTCGTGAACAAAAAAATAAAATAAAATAGAATAGAATATTTTTTGACTCTCTTTTAAAAAATGAAATGTGTTTTTCAATCGTCAATAAAGTAAAATTAAGGTACGAAATAATTGTGAGAATTATTAAAAATAAACAGGCTGTGCCAAGAAAAAAATAAAATCTTTTACGGCTAGCCAGAGGATGCAGAAGCCCGGGATTGAACCAGGGACTGTTTAATATAAGAGTCTTCCAAGTAGACTATTTCAGCTGATGAAAACTTTGTCCAGTAGACACAGTTAAATTTATTGAGAAAAAAAGGGCTTTATATTAAAGAGTACAAATCACGCATGTATTCCTTTTGGTGAGTAAATTTCGAGGTATTTTTCTTACAGAAAAAAGTAAATGAATTCTAGAATTTTAAATCCTCAATAATAAATATAAAATAAAAACATCAAATAATTGTGACAATCAGATAAAATGTATATGATATGTTAATAATAAGAATTAGGCGAGAAAAAGAAAAAAATTGATAGTGCCAGCCACCGGATGCCGAAACCCGGGACCTTTAGATCTTCAGTCTAACGCTCTCCCAACTGAGCTATTTCGGCTGGTGATTGCAAATCGTAGTAGACACAATTAAGTTTACAAAAAATAATTGTTTGAGTTCAAATTGTAGATATATTCATTTTACTGTGTAAATTTCTGTAAGAAAGTTATCTAAATAATAAAGTTTATTTCTCATTTAAAAATGTCAATCCTCAATAAATAAATAATAAAAAAATAAAAGAAAAAAGAAAAAGATAAAACAAAATGTAAACATTAAACAATTGTGAAAATCATTTAAAATGTAAATGGCCTGTTAATATATTTTAAGCAGAAAAGAAGTAGACGTTGTCAGTGCCAGCCACCGGATGCCGAAACCCGGGATTGAACCAGGGACCTTTAGATCTTCAGTCTAACGCTCTCCCAACTGAGCTATTTCGGCTGGTGTTAAGCACGTCTTGTAGACAAAATTAAATCTATTAACCAAAAAAAAAAAAAAAAAAATCAAGTTCATCGAATGATTGTTTATGTTGATATTTCTATCTATCTATCTATCTATCTATCTATCTATCCCAGTCTGTTCGAATACACCACCTGAGCACTCCTTCAACGAGGGAGATAAATAACTGTAGGTACTGTATTTAAGTACTCGTTATATTGTTGTGTCTAGTTGTGTTTTACATGTTAATTGGTAAAAGGTACGTGTGCTTTTCCCTTGTTACTTCGGCAATACTTTTTTGGTACTGCCAAACTGCCACTCGCTCGAGTTCTGCCAATAACATCAGCTTTAGACACGCCCACAATTTTTATGAAAACAAAATTCTCTTCGTTTAACGAGTACAGCCATCGCTTAACCAGTACAGCCAAGACCTACATAGAAATGAAACAATTATTTTACTTTTAAAACGTAATATTTTTTAGCTCAGAAAATTTAAAGTTTTAAATAAAAGAAAAACAACTTTGAATCATGTAAATTTCTGGTTTTACAAATATTTTTTCTTTATTTACGAATTTTATTTTATTTACATTTTTATTTATAAATAAAACGATTCTATATTTTTATATAAATTTTTATTAACAATTATTTTAATATGCACGAATCTTAAATTTTTTTTTTTTTTTTTTTTTTAGAAATCAAACAACCATTTCATGTTTCCCCTCACTAGATAAATTTTAAGAAGATCTTTGAGTTAAAACTTTATTAAAAAAACAAAACAAAAAATAAATAAATTACGGAAATTTCTGTTTCTATAAATTCAATAAGAATACCAAAAAAGTATTACCCTTGTTACATTAATCTTTGTAACTGTATATTATTCCTCATAGACTGGATACAACTGTAATGGTTGAAACAATGGCGTTTGGCTAGTGTTCTAAAAATAGAAAAATGTAGGCACACTGGCACCAAGAATTTAAATTTGGGCGGTAAAATAAGGACCGTTTCTTTTAGATGGGAATATGAGAGGTAGCAGTAAGAGGTAGATAATAATAGGAGTAGGAGGTAGATGTAGTAGTAATTTTAAGGAGTCACTGAAAGGGACACGTGGGAGAAGTCAGTTGACGACGAGACGCGAGAAGAGACAGACCAGCTTCCACGAGAGTCACCGGTAAACCTCAGCTCAGCCTTCAGCTCCTGGATCCACACGACAGTTTAAGAGGTTACAACCAAGCTTAGTACAACTTTATGTAAAACCATAATTTTTCTCAAACCAAAAATAAAACTTTTTCTGTTAATAATTCCACAAAGAAGAAATACAACACAACTATTCCTACAAAACTGTCATTTTTAGAATTTATCTGGATACAACTATTCCTACAGAACTGTTCTTTTTAGAACAAAGCCTCTTCTTACAAAGTACGAACTTCTTTCAGTCCTGAAACTTCCTCCCCTAACGAGACGTCCCTATCTATCTTGTCCAGCCGTTTCCTGTTGACCTAGTCGTGCACGTTTCCAGCCTCCAAAAGATCCGTCCGATGACATCGACCAGCCGCCCCTTCCTGGCCCGCGACACAGACGACCAAGCCACGGAAAGACATTGACAACCCGACTTATTTTCCTGTTCTGTTCTCCCAGTTTAGACACAAATAAAACTGTCGTCTTGCTAAACCTAAAACTTCATATTTGTCTTCCCTTTTCCCGGTGTGTGCCATTTATTTCCTCCCTTTTCAAAATGATCGCGGAGGTCGGCATCCATTATCGGCTACGCGACAAGAAAGAAAGTCGATGAGAATGCATATATGTGAAACAATTATTAAAAGGTATGTATGGCGGGCGGGGGGGGTGGGGTGAAATGCTTTGATTTTTATGAATATTATTTTTTTATATAAGTGAATAGTGCTCAATGTCATGAATAGAGCATTTATATCTAAGTTAGAGTAGCGTGGATATGAAATCAAAGGCGCTTGGTTACAGTTTTTCGCTTAAGCTGTCAGCAGCCAAGCGCCGTTGACTTCATGTCCAGACTACACTCTCTCTCTCCCTCTCTCTCTCTCTATATATATATATATATATATATATAGTGGTTAGAGTCGTGGAAAATGGACTCGTCGATTCGAGTTCAATTCCTAGACGAAGCTGTTGGCATTTCACATAGCGCTAATACCCTTGGGAAAGGTATGAATCCATATATTCTCCCTCCAGCTATGGGTTGAATAGTAGGGCAGACTGGGTCCTTCAGCCTTGGGTAGGTAACCAGTCTAGGAGAGGGATAACTCTGAATTCAAAATTCCTGAGGTCGGTCGTTGATTGGGTTTGTGGCAACCCTTGATGCACCAATTCTTTCCTATCGACTGTGCCAAAAAGTGTGAATGGTCCAACACAAGCCTTCACCATTATAAACAAATCACTGTGTTGGTGTTCATTGTGTGTATGAACCCTCATACGTCGAAAATCGACGAGAGAGTCCATAAAAAAACATAATATATATATATATATATATATATATATATATATATATATTACCTCAACGAATTTGTCACGCCGTTTGACTCTTCATATGACAGACAATAGCTCCATTTCACAACATCTAAAATTACATGCATTTATAACTCTAATTACCGAAATATCATAAAAGAAAATACACACATTCTGCACAAAGAAAAAAATAAACCAAAACTCCAAATACTAGAAGCTTTATACATAAAACAATACACACCATCCTTAAATAAAATTAATTTTCAATGCAGTACTCACATTTTAAAATGCCTATAACACTTTTCCTATCAATTCTCCTACTTCCAGCCTCCACATCCATTAATATACTTTGAAAAAACTGGAACACATCACCCCTGATAATTGCACTTCGAAGTGCCGAAAGTACTCGGAACATGAACTTTGTTGGACTTATCCGCGAATTCCATCCAAATATAAAAAAGTTGGCCAGAGAGCTTGAAAAGATCACCAATAAAGTCGTTAAACAGGAGACCTGCCTTTTGTTTAATTACACACACACACACACACACACACACACACACACATATATATATATATATATATATAAAGTCGTTGGTGTGGCCTAAAGTCAGTATCAACCAGGCAGCAAGGGAGTCTATCGCCTTTACACTAGCACTAGACAAAGGAGATTTACCTCACAGATCCCTGTACTACTCATACGCTGAGTTGGCGAGGGCCGGTATCGAGCGAGGAACCTGTGGTTCCTAGTCGGACGCTCTACCGACTGAGCTAAACCGGCCCATATTTTTTTTCTCCGAGAAAAATATCTCACAACCTCTTCTTTATGCAAATTCTATTAATAGACAAATAGATGTATTGTAGAATCAAAATAACTGGTTTATATACATAGGGACTGGCAGAAAAAATCGGATACTACGAGTTTTAAAAGCGAATTAAGAATAATTAAATCTATTATTTAAGGTTAAACTTTGTCTAAATCGATAAGTAGTAGCATAATAACCATAATTAAAAAAAAAGAAAAATATAATTACATATGCAGTTTATTTTTAAAAGATTTAAAACTATTTGTTTTTGGTCAATTTCGACGTGATCCGCCATTTTGGCTGTTTTTCAATGGTTTTAGGCGCTTGTTTACAATTTTAACGTAACATTTGGGACGGAAAAAAATTTTACCAAAAATCAGGTAATTACCCGATTTTAATGAAATTTTCAGTATTGATTTAACAATTAATGACTTTTATAATGCATTAGTTATTTTATTTCAAAACTTTTAGTATTTTTGCTATGAAAAATTAATAAATAAAATTCATTTAAAATATTTCATGTTTTTTTTATCCGAGAAAAATATCTCGAAGCCTCTTCTTTACTTTACTTTACACAACAAAATGAGTACCTCTCGATTGGTCTATGACAGTCATAGACCAATCGAGAGGTACTCATTTTGTTGTGTAAAGACACATTAAATAAAGACTTCGAGATATTTTTCTCGGATAAAAAAAAGATGAAATGTTTATTGACTCTTATTTAGGGATTGTTTATTAATGATTATTTTTCAATAACCAATAAAATAATATCAAAATACAAAAATAATTGTGAGAATTATTTGAAATTTAAACACAGTATTAATAATGTAAAAAAAAAAGATAAAAATTGTGGTACCAGCCACCGGATGCCGAAACCCGGGATTGAACCAGGGACCTTTAGATCTTCAGTCTAACGCTCTCCCAACTGAGCTATTTCGGCTGGCGATTGTAAGACGCAGTTGACACGATTAAATTTATTGATATAAAAATGAAACATTAAATTATTAATGTTTCTAAAAGGATTATTTATGTTGATATTTTTTTTATCTATCTATCACTTCATATCCCTCTATCTATGTAAGTCTAGTATATATATTAATATATATATATATATATATATATATATATATATATATATATATATATATATATGTGTGTGTGTGTGTGTGTGTGTGTGTGCCTATGCATGGTATGCGTAAGTGTATGTGTGTGAGTCTCTGTTTCTGTCTCTGTCTCTCTGTCTCTGTCTCTCTCTCTGGTTCGTTAGTTAGCTACCTAACTATTTATTTAGGAATACCCAAAAACTCGTCTGCTTTTCATTTTATAAACGAATTAAAATTAATTAAATCGATTATTTAAGGTCAAATTTTTGTCTAAGTCGAAAAGTAGTAACATAATGAGCATCAGTAAAAAAATTTTTTTTAAAAAAGCAAAATAATGCACTTGTAATTTATCTTTAATACATTTAAGATTATTTTTTCGGTGAATTTTGATCAAGATGGCCGCCTGTGAATTGCCATAAAATCCGTGTTTACAAAATGAATTTAACACTCGTGTTTGAAAAAAAAGTTACCAAATATCAGGGAATTATCCGATTTTAATGACATTTTCAGTATTGATTTATCAATGAATGAATCTTATCAGGCGTCAGATATTTTATTTCAAAACTTTCTGATTTAATTAGGTATTTCTGTTATAATAAATCAAAATTCATTTAAAATATGAGCAGCATAATGTTAAGTTTAAAATGTCATATTATTAGATTCTAAAAACATGTTTTTAATAACTACTTTACTTTAAAATCAATCAGCCATAATTTTTTGGTTGAAAACTGTATTGGAAATTTAGTGTACTACCTTTTTAAACGGAACAAATATTGATGTATATTTTTTTTCTTTTATAAGATAATAGCCAATTAAATAATTATCGAAATGAGTAAAAAATAATCTCCAAAAATTATTGTTTTAGTTTTTATTTTCATTCTATTTTCCGATTTTCGGTACTTATTTACTACCAGAGCAGATTCCTTAAAAAAATGTTTTTATATATTCCCACTTTCAGTCTTTTGTCTTTTTATTTATGCCGAAAAAAGTACCAATAACATATAACCCTACTGATATTTTGCACCCAAAAAATAAAGGTGTGTAGTTAAAGTTAAGTAACCTGAAAAAATAAGAAAGTTTTGAAATAAAATAAATGATGCCTTATAAAATTCTTTCATTGATAAATTAACAAAATTTTCATTAAAATCCGATAATTCCCTGATTTTTGGTATTTTTTTTTAATTAAACGTGGGGGTAAATTTGTATTGTAAAAGCACGGATTTTTTGACAAATTGAGTATATCTAATTTATTTTAAATCACGTATTTAAATATTTAATAATACAACGTTTTAAAAAAATCAAAAATAATCTTCTTAAAAACAAGAATATATATATATATATATATATATATTATAATATATATATATATATATATATATATATATAATAAAAACAGTTTATGAAAATTATTTTTCTATATATTTATTATATACAAATTTAGACAAGAGATTTTTTTTTACTTTTCGAATCCAGGGTAGTTGAGTTAATTATATACTAATTATATATTTTAAAATGAAAAAAAAAGTTTGGACCAGCCACCGGATGCCGAAACCCGGGATTGAACCAGTGACCTTTAGATCTTCAGTCTAACGCTCTCCCAACTGAGCTATTTCGGCTGGTGAGTATGCGTATCATTGGGCATGAGGAAATTGACAAAAAACAAACAAATTAAGTTATGTTTGTTTGCCGAACGATAGTTTATGTTAATAGATTTATTTATCTAGTTAGTTTGCGAATTTACTATTCATTACATTCGAGCAACTTTTTCTAAAAAGCCCTGGGTATTATCAAACATTGACTTACACCTCCTTTAATTTCTTTATCTTGCTTCATATTCTGATCTCATTTATTTCCATGGGTGTGTATACAAGAGATGGGAGAGTCAAGGGAATCCGTGCTGTCAGAACGATTTTATGATGATCATGATGACAGACAGACAGAAAAATAGTGCTCAGAAAATAAATAAAAATATCAACAAAATAAACGTCACTATGGTGACCTTTATTTTTTTATATATATTTTTTTATTATTATTGATTAATTTAATCGTGTCTAGTGCCGCATGAAGTTACCAGCCGAAATAGCTCAGTTGGGAGAGCGTTAGACTGAAGATCTAAAGGTCCCTGGTTCAATCCCGGGTTTCGGCATCCGGTGGCTGGCACAGTCAACAGTGACTATTTTTAAAAATAATAGATATATTATTATCAATTCCAACGTGTATGTTTTTAATAACACTCAATGATTTGATATTTTAATTTTATATTGATTGATGAAGGAAAAAAGTTGATTTAAATAATTATTTTAGGTCACCCACAGTGGTGGAAAAATGTGGCTTCAGGGAGAGGGCGTCTGCCCCGGGAGGCAACTTCAGGGGTGGGGGACACAAAATCACCTTAATCCAAAAGCCTTTGTGTTACTATAACAATGAAATACATTGCCTGACTTTTGCCATTCGTGGCCTGTCGGTGGCCTCGCCTGTATCCAATAGCTTCCGTTTCTGGACCGGTAAGATATGTTTAAATCACGTGATCTGGGATAACGTGTTCCCTGCCTCTTCATCTAAAAGGGAAAAGGCCGGGTTTATTTCCCAATACCCGAGGCACACCAAAAGGGGGATGCGGAAAGGATCACGCATTTTTTGCACTGGCCACGTCATGAGCTTCGGTTTGTGCGTGGTTCTCCACGTTGAAACGTTTTTGTATCAATTCGACCTGGTGGACGGCCAGGAAAATAATTACTTCTGAACTTCGAATGCATAGAATTTGAAAGTGGGCGGGAATGCGAAACTTTGAAAAATCAGAATCAGTATTTATTTGCCACCGGAGGGGACACCGGACCGAGTTCTTGTTCCTACCTGGGTTACGACGTTGACACGCCACTGGACACCCTGAAAACATTTTTTATCTAGGTACTTTTTTCCCTTGAAAATATGTATAATTGTTTAAATAGAATAAAGTTAATGTTAGATTCATTAGTACTAAAAGAATAAAATTAAAATACCAAATTATGGTAATAGTTATAAAAATGTGGGTAACATAATAATATAAAAATATATAAAGTAATATAAAAATGTAGTTGTAACCCTAACCCCTAATCCTAACCCCTAACAAACAACCGGATATTGACGCTGTAAATGAAAAAAAATGACCCAATGACACGAAATTGAAAAGGTGTGCCTAAAGATAATATGGTCCAAAATGTGTACACGTGGGGACTTTTAATATATTCATTGAAAAAAATAGTTACTGAATTTTAATATTTTCAATCCTCAATAAAACAACGCGTTAATAAATCACGTGTTAATGATATATTTCAGGCGAAAAAAATGTAAAAATTTGTAGTGCCAGCCACCGGATGCCGAAACCCGGGATTGAACCAGGGACCTTTAGATCTTCAGTCTAACGCTCTCCCAACTGAGCTATTTCGGCTGGTGAGTATGTGAATCATTGGGCATGTGCAAATTGACAAAAAACAAACAAATTAAGTTATGTTTGTTTGCCGAATGATAGTTTATGTTAATAGATTTATTTATCTAGTTAGTTTGCGAATTTACTATTCATTACATTCGAGCAACTTTTTCTAAAAAGCCCTGGGTATTGTCAAACATTGATTTATCTCCTTTATTTTTTTTATCTTACTTCATATTCTGATCACATTTATTTCCATGAATTTTTCTTTGAAAAAACAGAATCAGTATTTATTCGCCACAGGAGGGGACACCGGACTGAGTTTTTGTTCCTACCTGGATTACGATGTTGGCACGCCACTGGACACTCTGAAAACATTTTTTATCTAGGTACTTTTTCCCTTGAATATCTTCTTATTATAATTGAGATTATGTGTTTGTTTGTCTGTAACCGAAACTATCACTACTGAAGTCACTATCCATCTAGTTATTATGCATCACTTTCTCCATGAGTCATTTTTAATTTAATTTAAATTTTAAATCATTAATAAAATTGTCTTTTATTATTAATACTGCTGGCCATATCTACGTTCTAATAACATGCAATTGTATTTATATGTACAACAAATAGCGGTTTACAGTGTGAATGGCAAGCCTAATTTGCATATTGATATTTAGAATTTGATTTTAATAAATATATGCTTAGTATTATTAATTTCTAATTGTTTGGTTTTATCTTAATGAGTATGAGCAAAAATCTCGGAGATAAATCTTAAAAGAAATCAATTAACAAAAAGAAATAACTGTAATTTTATTCTTTACTTCCTAATTTAACTAAATAGTTAAATTAGAAAAGTTTAGCAAGGAAAGACGCGGGTGATGGAAGAGAAAGCTACGGCTCTTCTATTTTTTGATTATACCCTCCTCTGTTTCAAATCATTTTATCTGTTTCTTTAGACTTTCTAAATTAATATAATATTTTATGACATTAATACTTGCACCCGGAGGGTGCATATATTTGCTAGTATATATAATTATTTAAATAGAATAAAGTTAATGTTTGATTCATAAGTACTAAAAGAATAAAATTAAAATACCAAATTATGGTAATAGTTATAAAAATGTGGGACCATATTATCTTAAGGCACCCCTTTTCGATTTTGTGTCATTAGGCCATTTTTTTTTTCATTTACACTACAGCGTCAATATCCGGTTGTTTGTTAGGGGCTAGGGTTAGGGGTTAGGGTTAGTTAGGGGTTAGGGTTAGTTATAACCCTAACCCCTAACAAACAACCGGATATTGACGCTGTAAATGAAAAAAAAATGACCTAATGACACGAAATTGAAAAGGTGTGCCTAAAGATAATATGGTCCAAAATGTGTACACGTGGGGACTTTTAATATATTCATTGAAAAAAATAGTTACACCGCTTACGAGATATTTTTCTTTCAGAAGAAAAAGTAAATGAATTTTAATATTTTCAATCCTCAATAAAACAACGCGTTAATAAATCACGTGTTAATGATATATTTCAGGCGAAAAAAATGTAAAAATTTGTAGTGCCAGCCACCGGATGCCGAAACCCGGGATTGAACCAGGGACCTTTAGATCTTCAGTCTAACGCTCTCCCAACTGAGCTATTTCGGCTGGTAGCAAATAGGGGCTGCTGACACGATTAAATTCATTAAAAAAAGAAAGGATTTTGGATTAAAGAGTGCAAACCACAGATATATTCCTTTTGTTGTCTAAATTTCTTTCGGAGAGATATATAAAAGCATGAAATGCATTTCTCGGTAAAACATTTCACACCTCAAAATAAATTTTTTAAATTTTGAAAATTCAAAAAACAAAAAAATAAATAAATAAAATTAAAAAAAAAAAAATAAATAAATAAATAAAATGTCAACATTAAATTATTGTGACAATCATTTAAAATGATATTTTGGGCAGAGAAAAAAAGTTAAAATTGATAGTGCCAGCCACCGGATGCCGAAACCCGGGATTGAACCAGGGACCTTTAGATCTTCAGTCTAACGCTCTCCCAACTGAGCTATTTCGGCTGGTAGAGAAGAAAGGCTGCTGACACGATTAAATTCATTAATAAAAATAAAGGATTTTGGATTAAAAAGTGCAAACCACAGATTCTTTCTTTTGAAAAAAGAATGAAATGCATTTCTCAGTAAAACATTTCAAACCTAAAAATAAAATAAAATAAAATAAAATATATAAATTAAATTTTAAAATTAAAAAAAAAAACAATAAAATGTAAACATTAAATTATTGTGAGAATCATTTAAAATGTACATGATGATATTTTGGACAGAGAAAAAAAAGTTAAAATTGATAGTGCCAGCCACCGGATGCCGAAACCCGGGATTGAACCAGGGACCTTTAGATCTTCAGTCTAACGCTCTCCCAACTGAGCTATTTCGGCTGGTGATTACAAGCTGTAGTAGACACGGTTAAATCTATGAGGGAAAAAAAACACGTGCTTTCTATGAGAGAATATAAACAACGGACTCTTTTGCTGTGTTAAATGCGATATATTTTTCTTACAGAAGACAAAGTAAATTAATTAAAACATTTTAAATCCTCCATAAGATTAAAATGAAAACAATTGTGCAGATCATTAAAAGTGTACACGGCGTGTTAATAATAAATTTTGAGCGGAGAAAAATGTAAAAATTAATAGTGCCAGCCAACAGATGCCGAAACCCGGGATTGAACAAGGGACCGCTCTCCCAACTGAGCTATTTCGGCTGGTGATTGACAGCGTAGTAGACACAATGAAATTTAGCTATTTCGGCTTGTGAGAAATTGAGTCGATAGGTATGGATAAATTTATGACGCATACAAATTAGGTTGTCATACAATTTCAAACCCGGCTACGTCATCAGATTTTCCCGCTTGGTTTAGATACTTGCCAGTTCCTTCAGATTTGTCGATCGACCAAAACGCATCTTCACACAACCACGGAAATATTCCACTTTCTTTTAATCTTGTTTTCATGTAGTTAGTTGGAAAGTTGAGTTAATACAGTACGAAGTGACAGTTATTTCTCGGCTGCAGGTTCAATCCTGGTCAAGGGCGACAGTAACATAGAATAATTAACATAGCTGAACATTTGTACCCAGTAATGGTTAACGGAATGAGAACAATCAACCCCCGTGGATTAAATAAAGGCTCAAGTTAAAAGTTCCATGAAGGCTCCCGATTACGACATGAAGGTTCCCGAGTTCGACAAGAATGTTCTGGAGTTCGAAGAGAAGGTTCCCGAGTTCGTGAAGGTTACCGAGTCCAACAAGAAATACCTGAAGAAGGCCAGAGGGCACATCGGCTGAAACGTTATACAGATAACAATAAAGATGAGGACAATAGTCCGAATAATCCAAATAATAGAATTTATCAAGACTCATCTAAAAAATTCAAAGAAATATTTGGAAAAACATTAAACGCTTTTACTGTTAAATGTACGTATTTGTGTACAATACATAAATTTTATGTTATATTTATTGTCTCCCATTTTGCCTTTTATTATTTTATTTCCTTATTTGTTTGTTTGTTTATTGATTTTAACGGCATATCAACCCGTCTGGGGTTATGTCATGCCTAACGGTTAGGAAGTAATACCTATCATGTATTTATATTTATACTTTTTAGTAATTGGTTTTAAAAATATGTTATCATTATTGGGGATTATGTTGTATGGTATTGATTTGTTTCATGTCTATATTCTATGGTATAATTTTATTTCTCTCAAAAAAGAGAGAATATTCTCCATGTTGACATTTTCAAACAGATCTTTCATATTGTTTGCTTTAAAATAACGGTTTAATGTGAGCAAGAAACCTGCATTCCATGAATAAGTGTTTAACTGTCGACCAAGACGCATCTTCACAACACCCAAAAAATATTCCACTTTCTGTTAACCTTTTTCAAACCTCAAAAAACTTTAACTATTACACCACAGATATAATCCATTTTCTGTGTAAATTGCGCGATATTTTCTTACAGATAATTTTCTGACCTAAGAAGATGAAGTTTATTTCTCAATAAAAAAATTTCAATCCTCAATTAAAAAAAAAATTTTTTTTTCATTTAAAAAAAATAATTAATAAACGAAGTTCAAGCCGTGGAAGGTACCGGTTCTGGTTTGTAGCATTCAGTTATGACCATAGATCAAAATACAACAGCGCCCTGTCACCTGGGACGGTAGAATACACCAACTAGACCTTTGCAGAGGGATAGAATCCCCCTAATGGGATCACCTGTTGGCCGTGGGTGGCGACCCATGATGCTTAGGCTAGGCGGACAGTCGAAGAGGCCTCCTCCGATCAATCGGCTGGTGACATCAAGCCCGAGCACCTATATATATTTACCCCCCCCCCCGCACGAGCTAGATGTGACACAAGGTCAATTTCTTAAGCGGAGTTCAACAGGTTTGAATTTAGAGTTTTCCTTCTCCTAGACCGGTTGCCTGACCAAGGTTAAAGAGCCCAGTCTGTCCTACTATTTATCTATAGCTGGAGGGAGAGTAGGATACATACCTTTCCCAAGGGTATTAGCGCTAAGTGAAATTTACAAATATTTACAATTACTTGTCGTTTCGAAAAAAAAAAAAATTGAGGGGACTGTAAATATCGCTCTTATATCGCATTAACTTGTCGATAAAAACGCCTTCAAACCGCTACACGATTCATCACTAGAACGGTTCACTTTTTCAGCAGGCGCCACCTAGCGTATTTTTAGGACGACAACATCCGAAAATCACCAAAATTCTTTGCAACATTAAACTTGGATTTTTATCAATTTTTACATGCACTAAATTTACCCAAATGCATAATAAATAAGTTATTTATTATTAGTTGAAAGTAATATTTTTTTAAAGAAATTATTAGTCAACAATTTTGCAATATGTTGGTACAAGCTAGTTCGTGGTTATATCATATTACTAAAGTAATTCAAGCTGCTTACAAATAAAATAAAATAAAATAAATATATCAAATAATTGTGAGAATCATTCAAAACATACATGACGTGTTAATAACATTTTCAACAAAAAAAAAGTAAAAAATTGGGGTACCAGCCACCGGATGCCGAAACCCGGGATTGAACCAGGGACCTTTAGATCTTCAGTCTAACGCTCTCCCAACTGAGCTATTTCGGCTGGTGAAGATGTTAGTCGGTAGGTATAGATAAATTCATGAATCACGCACAAACTAGGTCGTCATGCCGACTGAAGGCGTGTTTAAGTTGATATCTTTATTTCTTTCTTTCTTTCTTTATTTTTTTATCCATCTATCTATCTTTCTATCTATCTATTTATGTATCTCGTTAGTTATTTTGTAAATTTCGTAGCTACATGTTTATTTTTAATTAATTATTTATTCCTTTTACTGTAATTTTTTTGAAAAACCATTGGGATCGTCGCTTTCAGCGTCTGAAACAAGTCTTTCATTCTACACATTAAATCTACCTCCCGAATTTTATTTATTTATTTTTTTTTATTTTTTTACCTTAACTCATATTTTTTTCCCCGATTCAAAAACGATAAAACTAATTTCTTATGAACTGACCTAAATAGAATTAATTTTGTATTTTTCAATATTCAATGAAAAGTAAAATTAAAACACGAGGTATTAATATAATATTTACAGCAGAAAAAAAAGTAAAAAATTGGGGTACCAGCCACCGGATGCCGAAACCCGGGATTGAACCAGGGACCTTTAGATCTTCAGTCTAACGCTCTCCCAACTGAGCTATTTCGGCTGGTGAAAGCAAGTACCAGTAAGCATGACTAAATTTATAAAAAGAAAAAAATTAGGTCGTCATATGCCGGTAGACCGTTTATGTTGATATATTAATTTATTAATTCAGTTAATTATTAAGTCAGTTCTAGTTAGTTAGTTAATTAGTTATATTTAATTGTTATATATATTGTTAGTTTTAATTTTTTAAAATCAAAACAGGGATATCATTATTTATCAGCACTTAAAACAAACGTTGCGTTGTAAACACTGAATTATCTCCCTTAATTTTTTTACCACGCCTCATATTTTGTTTACATAAAATTTTTTTTAAAAATCTGACCAATGCGACTTACGAGGGCTTACTGTAAAATCCTCATCCTCACCAAGAAGGAAATAAAACAGAGCCACGATATTTATATATGTTTACTCCACGCGCAGATCCGTTACTACTGAATAGCGAGTTCGATCCTCGCTAATTGCACCATACTTGTGACCTTGTGTTAAATCTTACCCGTAAGGTAAATAATTTTGGTAATAAAGGATTATTTGCTCGTAAATTCCTACCATAAAATAAACTGAACCCCCATTTTACGTCCGCGTTTTTGTATTAAATGTTTTATTTTTCTTGCACCCGTTATGTTACAATACAAAATATATTTTATTTATTTATTTTAATATTCATTTCAATGTGCATATTCTAAAAGTTTTATTTTGTGAGAATGTTTAGTTTTAAAGTGAGGGCTCGTTTTACAATTTAGGCATAAATTGGATCCTCCTTTTTATGACCGTAATTTTGTTTTTTCGTCGACGATAATTAAAATCTGACGTTTTTATTTTAGAGTACCAAAGCCAAAAAGAAAAGAAATAACAACAACAAAAAGTAATATTCAACTTTATACTCGTAAATTCCTGCCATAAAATTAGGCTTGGGCATTTTATGGTAGGAATTTACGAGTAAAAAATTCAAGTGTAAAAATGAACCCCCACTTTAAAACTAAGCATTCTCACAAAATAAAAGCTTTTAGAATATACACATTGAAGTGAATATTAAAATAAATAATGGAAATATATTTAGTATTGTAACATAACGGGTGCAAGAAAAATAAAACATTTATTGCAAAAACACAGACATAAAATGGAGGTTCAGTTTATTTTATGGTAGGAATTTACGAGCAAATAGTCCTTTATTACCGAGAGACAATAAGTCTCGTCAACAGGACCGGCACGTACTACCCCAACCTCACGACTGAGGAATGGGGAGTAAGGCCTGCTTGGTGGCTCCGGAAAGCAGGTTTCAATAGTGCTTGTGCTAGGGGGGGTATTTGCCTCATACCCCACTTGTATGGGATGGGCACAAGGCCTCGTTTTAACGTGGGCCCACCCACAAACCGAAGCTCATAAGTGGGAAAGAACAAAAATTGCGTCGATCCCTTCAGCATTACCCCTCAAGGGGGGCGCATCAGGCGCTGGCCAATAAAACCAGCCCTGCCCCTTTAAATCAATATGAGGAAGTGCGTCCCGGTCTCCTGCCTCAAAAATTGCTACCCGGTGAGTATTAAAGTAACGACCCAGCTCAGTCTATTCAAAACTATCCATCTTCATATCTATCTATCTATCTATCTCAATTTGTTCATATTTATCTATATTACTTTAAATACTAAGATTTTTTTTATTCATGTTTGTTTAATGTCTTGTTTTTAGTTCAAATAAAAAAAGAATTACGACAAAAGAAAGATGCGACCCCCCCCCAAATACATTTACTTGTCGAAAATATCTATCTATCTCCATTTGTTCATATCTATCTATATTATTTTGTTTGTTCATCTATCTATCTATCTCAGTCTATTCCACACTATATATCCATCTTAATATCTAAACAAGAATTACGACAAATTACGATAAATAAACAAGAAATACGACGAGCTGGGGTTGTTATTTTGATAGTCACCGGGTAGCAGTTTTTGAGGCAGGAGACCGGGACGCACTTCCTCATAAATTACCTAAAAAACCCTCACGCTCGCTGGACCCCCGGCGTTAACCAAAAAGCAGAGAGTGCTTGTGCTAGGGGTTGATAATAAAAGGGAGTCCGGGGATAATAGAATATGATTGATAGGGGACACTAAGTCCCCTCGTGGGTTCGGGGACTCCCCTTCGTGTATATTTAACGCTTTGCCAACCAAATCCACCTCAACGGCTTTACCAAGTTATTGCATTCAACAGATTCCCTATTGAAAAAGAGTACTAGCCTTTGGGTTAGTTCACAGACAAAAAATATAGATAAATAAATCATCATCATCATCATGTCGCGCTATTAGCACGGATATCCATGACAATCTCTCTCCATCCGTCCCTATCATTCATCATTCTCGGGAGGTCCTCTGTGCAGCATCCTGTATCCGTACATAGCTGGTCAGTGTACGTCTTTGCTGGTCGGCCCACACTGGCGTGCCCATGTGCCGGCTTCCACAGGAAGACGTCACTTATAATAAGTTCTTCATTGCTTCTCCAGCAGTGTCCTGCGTGTCTTGTCCGTCTCACTCGGATGGTTTGGATGATATGTGGCAGGTGGCCGTACAGCTGTTTTCTCGTGGGGTGTTGTTTCCACGTCTTGTTCAGGATCACATGCATCATTCTTTGCAGCTCCCATCTAGTTTATTCTCTAGTCGCTTCGTTAGGGTCCAGGTGGTGCAGCCGTACAGCAGCACTGATATGACAACGGCCTGGAAGAATTGTCTCTTTAACTTGTCTGTGAGTTTGGATTTCCATATCACTAAAAAATTATTTATAACGGACCATGTCTTTCCTATGCGTGCATCAACATCGTTTTCTGTGGATGAGATATTACTGCCTAAGTTTTAAAAATAACAAGGGGGAGGGGTCAAGTAGTGATTTATCAGTGTAAACAAGTGACACGTGCGAGAGCCGCTGCTAGTGGTTTACGGTAGGGTCGAAGTGGTCGGAAACCCAGGAATGAACCAGGGACCTTCAGATTATCAGACAGTCGTCGTACTTGCTTTGCTCTCCCAGCAGTTCTAGTCTTCTCACTAGCACTATCCAAATATATATTCTCTTCCACTCGTTTCGACAGCCAAGATGCTACTGCAGACTTTTCTCTCCGGTCTGGGAGGGCAGGTCCCTAAATATCCCATTGCTGTGTTTCATCCGGGCTCCTCATTCTGAATTGCACGTTCGACATTCATCAGCACGCGTCAATCCTCACGACGAGACTTTACATACGGGCCACTCCGCACTGCCCGTGCGGAATTTCACCAGCATTTCAGCAACGAAGAGGTGACGAGTTCAATTTCCGTGGTCACTCACCACACTCCTCCCCCTCACACAGGCCACACATATCCGGACTCGTTTCGTTCGTGGGGGCTGGGAATCTGCTCGTCCACAAATACACAAGCCTTCTCCTTTTTCTTAAATGAATTTACAGTGAAGTCCAAGTGACAACAAGTCTCCCCCAATAAACCAGCTCCTTCTACAGTATTACTAAACTTGGTAACACAGTTATCTGAATGGTTTAAATTGTCCTTGTATTTACAGTTCATTCACTTTTTTCTACAAGGAAAGTTTCTGACCAATAAGAATAATGAGGGGTTGCTGAAAAGTCCATGGCCCTGTGGGGTTATTTTCGTATTTGCCTGGGGAGTTGTCTGACCGTTTAATGTCGCTGGTTCCCGCTAGGGGCCTCGTGTATTTAAGCGGCTGTTTTGAAGTTCTCTTCCTCTTTGCCTGCTGCTCGCTACGAGACCACATGGGTTAGACAATTTTCATTCCCTTCTCGTTGGGGCTTCGGCCCTCAACGCCGGACTTGTCACTGTAAGTGATTTATACAGCATGGACTATTCTTAGTCTCATGTCTGTACCTATATATTACGTGACTTTTATGTATGTATATATGTACACTATTCTATCTTCTATTCTTTATGTATCTCGTCATATCCATGTGCTGTATACCTATTAAACGTTTTGTCATCAACCTGTGTCGGAGTTTGTTTGCGTTCCAACGAGTTATGACTTTGTCATAACCTTTGAATCTTACAGCCCCACCAAGACTCTTCCAAATGCTCTGTTGGCTCATTAATCTATATCGTATTTAAAAGCAAGATATAAGTAAAAATATGTTGATATTTAATTACATGAATTAAAATTCACAGATATCGAGCACCCTCCTAAATACCTCATATATTGGCCACCCAGTTTTCCTTCCCCTACACTGGTTGCCTAACCAAGGTTAAAGGGCCCAGTCTACCTTTCTATTTACCCATCGCTTGAGGGAGATGATATTGATGAGTTAGTTTGCCTCAATCCTGCTCCGAACCTAGAGCGAGCTGATGTTAGCAGTTTCCCTGGGAAGGGTTCTCAAAAAATTACCCTTAATTCTATCGATTAACTGGGCTTTTGTAATACTAGTACGGCGATTGGTGTCTTTCTCACAGCGCCCGATACATAATAATCATGGGGTTAAGATCTGGGGAGTTCGGAGGCCAAACATTGGGACTGGTGTAGTCGTAAAAGTTCGCCGACAACCATTTTTTGACTTTTCCCAGAAGTGTGACAGGTGGCGAAAACCTGCTGCCATACATATGGCCTACCATTGGCTACCTTGTTTATCCAGAGCTTGACTACACTGTTTAGCATCCACGTAGCATCTGAAAGTCCTCGAACACTTTTCTCTGCAGATTTTTGTTATGTTGCTTTCTTCTAGTCACAGCCTCGTAGTCTCCATTGCAATTCTCCAGTTCATGCTGATTGTATTTACAGTGTTCAGTGTGCATTGGGCAGCAAACATAGTCTCCTTATTTTGATGGCCGGCGCAGATCATCATGATACAAGTTATTCTCTTTCATGATTCAGGTGGGTTCCAGTCATCCATTCTATCTGTCATCACGTATATGAATGAAGAAGGGTCGAAGATTTTAAATGATGCGTAGTGTGCGTCAATACATCCGACCTACGAAGAAAAATAACCATATATAAACATGTCAAATTTATCCCGAACACCATAATATATATAGATATATATATATATATATATATATATATGTGTGTGTGTGTGTGTGTGTGTGTGTGTGTGTGTGTGTGTGATGTGTGTGTGTATTTGGGCAGCATTCTTTCATTTATAACATGTAGAATTAAACAAAAGATATATCTCCTGTTTAACAATTTTTTTTGATCTTTTCGAGTTTT
>CM042161.1:92864243-92916488 GCA_023376005.1 Doryteuthis pealeii
ATTTCGTGTCTCGTTTTTAACGAGAACGAGTAGTAGCAAGGAATTAGAAGTGGGAGGTAATAACCATTGGTAGTAGGTCGTTGTAGGAATGGTAGTGGTTCGAGCGAGCGTTGCAGTAGTGATCTTATGTGCGAGGGGGCACAAGTTGTGAGAAGGGGGGGTAAAGTGGAAGGAGGATAGGCGGAAGATGTGCCGGAATTGACCAAAACAAAATGTTTTAAATCATTAAAAATAAACTGCATATGTAAGGATATTTTTCTTTTTTAATGATGGTCATTATGTTACTACTTATCATTTTAGACAAAAGTTTGACCTTAAATAATAGATTTAATTAATTTTAATTAGTTTTTAAAAATCTAGCAGCCGACAAAATCTCTAGATTAAATAGAAAATTTGTTTACAAAAAAATTGAGTTTTAAATTTTTTTTCTTCCAAACTATTGTTACCAATCTTTCAAACGTTGCCGACATTAAATGACCCGACGAGGTTGATATGCCATAAAACAAAACAAACAAACAAACAAACAAAAATATGAACGCAGCTCATATCGGGTAATAAAAAGGGAAATATTGGTAAAAAAAAATTGAATAGTGCAGGGTAGATAACTCCTACAGACTTAAAACGAGTTATCTTTCTTGCAACTAAAAAGCATTTTAAGTTGACAGTTTGTGATACCTTGTGTCTCGATTACGCATTGGTCACACACGACTAACGCAATCCTATATACTCAAACAAGAACAACAACCACAGTGTGAAACATGTCAAACACTTTTGACTGATAAACACTTATTCATGGAATGCAGGTTTTTTTGCTCACATAAGAAACCGTTATTTTAATCCAAGCAATATGAAAGATCTATTTGAAAATGTCAACATGGAGGACATTCTGTCCTTTTTGAAGAAAATAATACTATACCATAGAATATAGACATGAACTTAATCAATACCATGCAACATGATCCCCCAATGATGCTAACACATTGTTAAAACCAATTATTCAAAAGTATAAACATAAATACACAACATATATTACTTCCTAACTGTTAGGCATGACATAACCCCAGACGGGTTGATATGTCGATAAGATCAATCAACTAACCAACCAACCAATTTTACAGGTTTTACTGAATGTACAAGAAACAATTTTCCGCTCACCCCTCTTTTCTGGGATATGAAAGAGACACAAGATATTTAACAAAAGCACAGAGTTTTATGGACTTATTACGTTTCTCAAGGGTCAAGGTGTAGGGAACGGTTAATCTGTCTGATGATTGGGCCAAATTAGACATATAATAATAATAATGAAATTTATTGTGTACAGTGCTCAGGTGCACCACAACTCATCAAAGTCTCATGTCAAGTACACAGAATAATATAGTGTCAGGAACATGAACAGTTTACAGTAGTAATATGCATGTATCTGTGCATGTGTGTGCATATGTATGTGGAGAGTGTTTTAGTAACTTTTAGTAACTGTAGTAAGAAAGTGAGTAATCCGTTTCAGTTCATTCACACAAACATACACACACACACGTGCGCTCACACACAATCACATATACATACACCTCTCTCTCTCTCCTCTCTCTCTCTCTCTCTCTCTCTCTCTCTCTCTCTCTCTCTCCCAAAAATATGAGGCCCCTTCTCTACTGCTTGGACATCGATGTAAGAATAATAAAACGATGGTAAACAAATGAAAATATAAGTGAGAAAAGTTTCCATTAATAAAGTGCTTGAGCAGGCTGTAGAAGAGCCTAGAAAATATCAAATTATGAACATTAGAATTCCGTTACGTTAAGTTGTATTTGGTGACCACAATCATCAGACGGAAAAGGGAGAAAAGTGGCCAATCAATCAGTTGAAACTTTAAAGTCACGTATTCATATATATATATATATATATATATGTGTGTGTGTGTGTGTGTGTGTGTGTGTGTAGAATTAAACAAAAGACACATCTCCTGTTTAACAATTTTATTTTTGATCTTTTCGAGTTTTCTGGCCAACTTTTTAATATTTGAGTGGAATTCGTGGATAAGTCCACCAAAATTCAAGTCCCGAGTACTTTCGGCACTTCAAAGTGCCATCATCAGGGGTGATGTGTTCCAGTTTTTTTTTTTAATTATATTAATGTGGAGGCTGGAAGGAGAAGAATTGATGAGAAAGGTGTTATAGGCATTTTAAAAAAGTGTGTACTGCATTGGAAATTAAGTTTAAGGATGGAGTACCGAAAGTACTCGGGACTTGAACTTTAGTGGACTTATCCACGAATTCCACCCAAATATTAAAAAGTTGGCCAGAAAACTCGAAAAGATCAAAAATAAAATTGTTAAACAGGAGATATATCTTTTGTTTAATTCTACATGTATAAATGAAAGAATGCTGCCCAAATACACACACACATCACACACACACACACACACACACACACAACATATATATATATAATTATATATATATATATATATATATATTATGGTGTTCGGGATAAATTTGACATGTTTATATATGGTTATTTTTCTTCGTAGGTCGGATGTATTGACGCACACTACGCATCATTTAAAATCTTCGACCCTTCTTCATTCATATACGTGATGACAGATAGAATGGATGACTGGAACCCACTTGAATCATGAAAGAGAATAACTTGTATCATGATGATCTGCGCCGGCCATCAAAATAAGGAGACTATGTTTGCTGCCCAATGCACACTGAACACTGTAAATACAATCAGGCATGAACTGGAGAATTGCAATGGAGACTACGAGGCTGTGACTAGAAGAAAGCAACATAACAAAAATCTGCAGAGAAAAGTGTTCGAGGACTTTCAGATGCCTACGTGGAGTTGCTAAACAGTGTAGTCAAGCTCTGGATAACAAAGGTAGCCAATGGTAGGCCATATGTATGGCAGCAGGTTTCGCCCACCTGTCACACTTCTGGGAAAAGTCAAAAATGGTTGTCGGCGAATTTTTACGACTACACCAGTCCCAATGTTTGGTCTCCGAACTCTCCAGACCTTAACCCCATGGATTATTATGTAACGGGCGCTGTTGAGAAAGACACCAATCGCCGTACTAGTACAACAAAAGCCCAGTTAATCGACAGAATTAAGGTAATTTTTGAGACCCTTCCCGGAGAAACTGTAACATCAGCTTGTTCCAGGTTTCGGAGCAGGATTGAGGCAAACTAACTCATCAATATCATCTCCCTCAAGCGATGGGTAAATAGAAAGGTAGACTGGGCCCTTTAACCTTGGTTAGGCAACCAGTGTAGGGGAAGGAAAACTGGTGGGCCAATATATGAGGTATATTTAGGAGGGTGCTCGATATCTGTGAATTTTTAATTCATGTAATTAAATATCAACATATTTTACTATATCTTGCTTTTAAATACGATATAGATTAATGAGCCAACAGAGCATTTGGAAGAGTCTTGGTGGGGCTGTAAGATTCAAAGGTTATAACAAAGTCATAACTCGTTGGAACGCAAACAAACTCCGACACAGGTTGATGGACAAAACGTTTAATAGGTATACAGCACATGGATATGACGAGATACATAAAGAATAGAAGATAGAATAGTGTACATATATACATACATAAAAGTCACGTAATATATAGGTACAGACATAAGACTAAGAATAGTCCATGCTGTATAAATCACTTACAGTGACAAGTCCGGCGTTGAGGGCCGAAGCCCCAACGAGAAGGGAATGACAATTGTCTAACCCATGTGGTCTCGTAGCGAGCAGCAGTCAAAGAGGAAGAGAACTTCAAAACAGCCGCTTAAATACACGAGGCCCCTAGCGGGAACCAGCGACATTAAACGGTCAGACAACTCCCCAGGCAAATACGAAAATAACCCCACAGGGCCATGGACTTTTCAGCAACCCCTCATTATTCTTATTGGTCAGAAACTTTCCTTGTAGAAAAAAGTGAATGAACTGTAAATACAAGGACAATTTAAACCATTCAGATAACTGTGTTACCAAGTTTAGTAATACTGTAGAAGGAGCTGGTTTATTATGGGAGACTTGTTGTCACTTGGAATTCACTGTAAATTCATTTAAGAAAAAGGAGAAGGCTTGTGTATTTGTGGACGAGCAGATTCCCAGCCCCCACGAACGAAACGAGTCCGGATATGTGTGGCCTGTGTGAGGGGGAGGAGTGTGGCGAGTGACCACGGAAATTGAACTCGTCACCTCTTCGTTGCTGAAATGCTGGTGAAATTCCACACGAGCAGTGCAGAGTAACCCGTATGTAAAGTCTCGTCGTGAGGATTGACGCGTTCTGATGAATGTCGAACGTGTAATTCAGAGTGAGGAGCCCGGATGAAACACAGCAATGGGATATTTAGGGACCTGCCCTCCCAGATCGGGGAGAAAGTCTGCAGTAGCATTTTGGCTGTCGAAACGAGTGGAAGAGAGGATATAGTTGGATTGTGCTAGTGAGAAGACTATAACTGCTGAGAGAGCAAAGCAAGTACGACGACTGTCTGATAATCTGAAGGTCCCTGGTTCATTCCTGGGTTTTGGCACCACTGATAACCTGAAGGAAGCAGTTTGCTAAAGTATTGAAGAGACATGTTGTCACTTAGTCTCCATTAAAAAAGTAAGAAAACGGTGATTGCTAGAGTTTTATGACCCCCCCTCAATAAACTCGTAGTCATATAAAATATAAATTTTATTATAACCTATATATACAATTTGTTTCACTCTTCTTTTCCTCCTTTAAACCGCTCACAGCGGCTCTCTGACCACTTCGATCCTACCGTAAACCACTGGCAGCGGCTCTCGCACATGTCACTTGTTTACACTGGAAAATCACTACGTGACCCCTTCCCCTTTTCATTTTTCAAACTTAGGCAGTAATATCTCATCCACAGAAAACGATGTTAATGCACGCATAGGAAATACATGGTCCGCTATAAATATTTTTTTAGCAATATGGAAATCTAAACTCACAGACTAGTTAAAGAAATAATTCTTCCAGGCCGTAGTCGTGTCAGTACTGCTGTACGGCTGCACCACCTGGACCCTAACGAAGCGACTAGAGAATAAACTAGATGGGAGCTGCACAAGAATGCTGCGTGTGATTCTGAACAAGACGTGGAAACAACACCCCACGAGAAAACAGCTGTACGGCCACCTGCCACATATCACCCAAACCATCTGGATAAGACGGACAAGACACGCAGGGTACTGCTGGAGAAGCAAGGACGAACTTATAAATGACGTCCTCCTGTGGAAGCGAGCACATGGGCACGCCAGTGTAGGCCGACCAGCAAAGACATACATTGGCCATCTCTGTGCGGATACAGGATGCTGCATGGAGGACCTCCCGAGAATGATGAATGATAGGGACGGATGGAGAGAGATTGTCATGGATATCCGTGCTAACAGCGCGACATGATGATGATGATGATTTATTTATCTATATTTTTTGTCTGTGAACTAACCCAAAGGCTAGTACTCTTTTTCAATAGGGAATCAGTTGAATGCAATAACTTGGTAAAGCCGTTGAGGTGGATTTGGTTGGCAAAGCGTTAAATATACACGAAGGGGAGTCCCCGAACCCACGAGAGGACTTAGTGTCCCCCATCAATCATATTCTATTATCCCCGGACCCCCTTTTAATATCAAGCCCTAGCACAAGTACTCTCTGCTTTCTGGTTAACGCCGGGGGTCCAGCGAGCGTGAGAGTTTTTTTAGGTAATTTATGAGGAAGTGCGTCCCGGTGTCCTGCCTAAAAAATTGCTACCCGGTGACTATCAAAATAACAACCTCAGCTCGTCGTATTTCTTGTTTATTTATCGTAATTTGTTGTAATTCTTGTTTAGATATTAAGATGGATATATAGTGTGGAATAGACTGAGATAGATAGATAGATGAACAAACAAAATAATATAGATAGATATGAACAAATGGAGATAGATAGATATTTTCGACAAGTAAATGTATTTGGGGGGGGGGGGTCGCATCTTTCTTTTGTCGTAATTCTTTTTTTATTTAAACTAAAAACAAGACATTAAACAAACATGAATAAAAAAATCTTAGTATTTAAAGTAATATAGATAAATATGAACAAATTGAGATAGATAGATAGATAGATAGATAGATAGATATGAAGATGGATAGTTTTGAATAGACTGAGCTGGGTCGTTACTTTAATAGTCACCGGGTAGCAATTTTTGAGGCAGGAGACCGGGACGCACTTCCTCATATTGATTTAAAGGGGCAGGGCTGGTTTTATTGCCCAGCGCCTGATGCGCCCCCCTTGAGGGGTAATGCTGAAGGGATCGACGCAATTTTTGTTCTTTCCCACCTATGAGCTTCGGTTTGTGGGTGGGCCCACGTTAAAACGAGGCCTTGTGCCCATCCCATACAAGTGGGGTATGAGGCAAATATCCCCCCCCCCTAGCACAAGCACTATTGAAACCTGCTTTCCGGAGCCACCAAGCAGGCTTTACTCCCCATTCCTCAGTCGTGAGGTCGGGGTAGTACGTGCCGGTCCTGTTGAGGAGACTTATTGTCTCTCGGTAATAAAGGACTATTTGCTCGTAAATTCCTACCATAAAATAAACTGAACCTCCATTTTATGTCCGTGTTTTTGCAATAAATGTTTTATTTTTCTTGCACCCGTTATTTTACAATACTAAATATATTTCCTTTATTTATTTTAATATTCACTTCAATGTGTATATTCTAAAAGCTTTTATTTTGTGAGAATGCTTAGTTTTAAAGTGGGGGTTCATTTTTACACTTGAATTTTTTACTCGTAAATTCCTACCACAAAATGTCCAAGCCTAATTTTATGGCAGGAATTTACGAGTATAAAGTTGAATATTACTTTTTGTTGTTATTTCTTTTCTTTTTGGCTTTGGTACGCTAAAATAAAAACGTCAGATTTTAATTATCGTCGACGAAAAAACAAAATTACGGTCATAAAATGAGGATCCAATTTATGGCTAAATTGTAAAACGAGCACCCACTTTAAAACTAACCATTCTCACAAAATGAAAACTTTTAGAATATACACATTGAAATGAATATTAAAATAAATAAAGAAAATATATTTTGTATTGTAAAATAACAGGTGCAAGAAAAATTAAACATTTAATACAAAAACGCGGACGTAAAATGGGGGTTCAGTTTATTTTATGGTAAGAATTTACGAGCAAATAATCCTTTATTACCAAAATTATTTACCTTACGGGTAAGATTTAACACAAGGTCACAAGTATGGTGCAATTAGCGAGGATCGAACTCGCTATTCAGTAGTAACGGATCTGCGCGTGGAGTAAACATATATAAATATCGTGGCTCTGTGTTATTTCCTTCTTGGTGAGGATGAGGATTTTACAGTAAGCCCTCGTAAGTCGCATTGGTCAGATTTTTAAAAAAAATTTTATGTAAACAAAATATGAGGCGTGGTAAAAAAATTAAGGGAGATAATTCAGTGTTTACAACGCAACGTTTGTTTTAAATGATGATATCCCTATTTTGGTTTTTTTAAAAAATTAAAACTAACAATATATATACCGATTAAATATAACTAATTAAATAAATTAATTATTTAACTAACTAAATAATTAACTGAATTAATAAATTAATATATCAACATAAACGGTCTACCGGCATATGACGACCTAATTTTTTTCTTTTTATAAATTTAGTCATGCTTACTGGTACTTGCTTTCACCAGCCGAAATAGCTCAGTTGGGAGAGCGTTAGACTGAAGATCTAAAGGTCCCTGGTTCAATCCCGGGTTTCGGCATCCGGTGGCTGGTACCCCAATTTTTTACTTTTTTTTTCTGCTGTAAATATTATATTAATATCTCGTGTTGTAATTTTACTTTTCATTGAATATTGAAAAATACAAAATTAATTCTATTTAGGTCAGTTTATAAGAAATTAGTTTTATCGTTTTTGAATCGGGGAAAAAAATATGAGTTAAGGTAAAAAAATAAAAAAAATAAAAAAATAAAATTCGGGAGGTAGATTTAATGTGTAGAATGAAAGACTTGTTTCAGACGCTGAAAGCGACGATCCCAATGGTTTTTCAAAAAAGTTACAGTAAAAGGAATAAATAATTAATTAAAAATAAACATGTAGCTACGAAATTTATAGATTAACTAACGAGATATATGAATAGATAGATAGATAGATAGATAGAAAGATAGATAGAAAGATAGATAGATGGATAAATAAATAAATAAATAAATAAATAAATAAATAAAGATATCAACTTAAACACGCCTTCAGTCGGCATGACGACCTAGTTTGTGCGTGATTCATGAATTTATCCATACCTACCGACTAACATCTTCACCAGCCGAAATAGCTCAGTTGGGAGAGCGTTAGACTGAAGATCTAAAGGTCCCTGGTTCAATCCCGGGTTTCGGCATCCGGTGGCTGGTACCCCAATTTTTTCCTTTTTTTTTTGTTGAAAATGTTATTAACACGTCATGTATGTTTTGAATGATTCTCACAATTATTTGATATATTTATTTTATTTTATTTTATTTGTAAGCAGCTTGAATTACTTTAGTAATATGATATAACCACGAACTAGCTTGTACCAACCTATTGCAAAATTGTTGACTAATAATAATCTTTAAAAAAATATTACTTTCTTCAACTAAGTTATATATTATGCATTTGGGTAATTTTTGTGCATGTAAAAATTGATAAAAATCCAAGTTTAATGTTGCAAAGAATTTTGGTGATTTTCGGATGTTGTCGTCCTAAAAATACGCTAGGTGGCGCCTGCTGAAAAAGTGAACCGTTCTAGGTGATGAATCGTGTAGCGGTTTGAAGGCGTTTTTATCGACAAGTTAATGCGATATAAGAGCGATATTTACAGTCCCCTCAAATTTTTTTTTTTCGAAACGACAAGTAATTGTAAATATTTGTAAATTTCACTTAGCGCTAATACCCTTGGGAAAGGTATGAATCCTACTCTCCCTCCAGCTATAGATAAATAGTAGGACAGACTGGGCTCTTTAACCTTGGTTAGGCAACCGGTCTAGGAGAAGGAAAACTCTGAATTCAAACCTGTTGAACTCCGCTTAAGAAATTGACCTTGTGTCACATCTAGCTCGTGCGGGGGGGGGGGGTAAATATATATAGGTGCTCGGGCTTGATGTTACCAGCCGATTGATCGAAGGAGGCCTCTTCGACTGTCCGCCTAGCCTAAGCATCATGGGTCGCCACCCACGGCCAACAGGTGATCCCATTAGAGGGATTCTATCCCTCTGCAAAGGTCTAGTTGGTGTATTCTACCGTCCCAGCTGACAGGGCGCTGTTGTATTTTGATCTATGGTCATAACTGAATACTACAAACCAGAACCGGTACCTTCCACGGCTTGAACTTCGTTTATTAATTTTTTTTTTAAATGAAAAAAAATTTTTTTTTTTAATTGAGGATTGAAAATTTTTTATTGAGAAATAAACTTTATCTTCTTAGGTCAGAAAATTATCTGTAAGAAAATATCGCGCAATTTACACAGAAAATGGATTATATCTGTGGTGTAATAGTTAAAGTTTTTTGAAAAGGTTAACAGAAAGTGGAATATTTTGGGGTGTTGTGAAGATGTGTCTTGGTCGACAGTTAAACACTTATTCATGGAATGCAGGTTTCTTGCTCACATCAGAAACCGTTATTTTAAAGCCAACAATATGAAAGATCTGTTTGAAAATGTCAACATGGAGAATATTCTCTCTTTTTTGAGAGAAATAAAATTATACCATAGAATATAGACATGAAACAAATCAATACCATACAACATAATTCCCAATAATGATAACATATTTTAAAAACCAATTACTAAAAAGTATAAATATAAATACATGATATGTATTACTTCCTAACCGTTAGGCATGACATAACCCCAGACGGGTTGATATGCCGTTAAAATCAATAAACAAACAACAAACAAATAAGGAAATAAAATAATAAAAGGCAAAATGGGAGACAATAAATATAACATAAAATTTATGTATTGTACACAAATACGTACATTTGACAGTAAAAGCGTTTAATGTTTTTCCAACTATTTCTTTGAATTTTTTAGATGAGTCTTGATAAATTCTATTATTTGGATTATTCGGACTATTGTCCTCATCTTTATTGTTATCTGTATAACGTTTCAGCCGATGTGCCCTCCGGCCTTCTTCAGGTATTTCTTGTTGGACTCGGTAACCTTCACGAACTCGGGAACCTTCTCTTCGAACTCCAGAACATTCTTGTCGAACTCGGGAACCTTCATGTCGTAATCGGGAGCCTTCATGGAACTTTTAACTTGACCCTTTATTTAATCCACGGGGGTTGACTGTTCTCATTCCGTTAACCATGACTGGGTACAAGTGTTCAGCTATGTTAATTATTCTATGTTACTGTTGCCCTTGACCAGGATTGAACCTGCAGCCTAGAGATAACTGTCACTTCGAACTGTATTAACTCAACTTTCCAACTAACCACAGGAAAAAAAAGTTAAACGAAAGTGGAATATTTCTGGGGTTGTGTGAAGATGCGTTTTGGTCGATCGACAAATCTGAAGGAACTGGCAAGAATCTAAACCAAGTGGGAAAATCTGATGACGTAGCCGGGTTTGAAATTGGATGACGACCTAATTTGTATGCGTCATAAATTTATCCATACCTATCGATTCAATTTCTCACAAGCCGAAATAGCTAAATTTCATTGTGTCTACTACGCTGTCAATCACCAGCCGAAATAGCTCAGTTGGGAGAGCGGTCCCTGGTTCAATCCCGGGTTTCGGCATCTGTTGGCTGGCACTATTAATTTTTACATTTTTCTCCGCTCAAAATTTATTATTAACACGCCGTGTACACTTTTAATGATCCGCACAATTGTTTTCATTTTAATCTTATGGAGGATTTAAAATGTTTTAATTAATTTACTTTGTCTTCTGTAAGAAAAATATATTGCATTTAACACAGCAAAAGAGACCGTTGTTTGTATTCTCTAATAGAAAGCACTTGTTTTTTTTCTCATAGATTTAACCGTGTCTACTACATCCTGTAAGCACCAGCCGAAATAGCTCAGTTGGGAGAGCGTTAGACTGAAGATCTAAAGGTCCCTGGTTCAATCCCGGGTTTCGGCATCCGGTGGCTGGCACTAACAATTTTAACTTGTTTTTTTGTTCAAAATATCATCATGTACATTTTAAATTATTCTCACAATAATTTAATATTTATGTTTTATTGTTGTTTTTTTTTTATTTTTAAAATTTAATTTATATATTTTATTTTATTTTATTTATTTATTTATTTTTTTAGGTTTGAAATGTTTTACTGTAAAATGCAATTCATTCTTTTTTCAAAAGAAAAAGATTTACACAACAAAGGGGATATATCTGTAGTTTGCACTCTTTAATCCAAAATCCTTTTTCTTTTTAATGAATTTAATCCTGTCAGCAGCCTTTCGTAGCTACCAGCCGAAATAGCTCAGTTGGGAGAGCGTTAGACTGAAGATCTAAAGGTCCCTGGTTCAATCCCGGGTTTCGGCATCCGGTGGCTGGCACTATTAATTTTAATTTGTTTTTTGCCCAAAATATCATTTTTAATGATTCTCACAATAATTTAATGTTGACATTTTATTTATTTATTTTTTTTTGTTTTTTGAATTTTATTTATTTATTTATTTTTTTTTTGATTTTTGAATTTTCAAAAATTTTATAATTTATTTTGAGGTGTGAAATGTTTTACTGCGAAATACATTTCATTCTTTTATATCTCTCTCCGAAAAAAATTTCCACTACAAAAGGAATATATCTGTAATTTGCACTCTTTAATCCAAAATCCTTTCTTTTCTTAATGAATTTAATTGTGTCAGCAGCCCTTATTTGCTACCAGCCGAAATAGCTCAGTTGGGAGAGCGTTAGACTGAAGATCTAAAGGTCCCTGGTTCAATCCCGGGTTTCGGCATCCGGTGGCTGGCACTACAAATTTTTACATTTTTTCGCCTGAAATATATCATTAACACGTGATTTATTAACGCGTTGTTTTATTGAGGATTGAAAATATTAAAATTCATTTACTTTTTCTTCTGTAAGAAAAATATCTCGCAAGCGGTGGCTGGTAAAAAATCAAATGTAACTATTTTTTTTAATGAATATATAATCCCCACGTGTACACATTTTTATAACTGTTACCATAATTTGGTATTTTAATTTTATTCTTTTAGTACTGATGAATCAAAAATTAACTTTATTCTATTTAAACAATTATGCACATATATTCAAGGGAAAAAGTACATGAATAAAAATGTTTTCAGGGTGTCCAGTGGCGTGTCAACGTCGTAACCCAGGTAGAAACAAGAACTCGGTGCGGTGTCCCCTCCGGTGGCGAATAAATACTGATTCTGATTTTTCAAAGTTTCGCCTTCCCGCCCACTTTCAAATTCTATGCATTCGAAGTTCAGAAGTAAGTATTTTCCTGGTCGTCCACCATGTTGAATTGACACAAGAAGTTTTTAACGTGGAGAACCACGCACAAACCGAAGCTCATGACGTGGCCAGTGCAAAAACTGCGCGATCCTTTCCGCATCCCCCTTTTGGTGTGCCTCGGGTATTGGGAAATAAACCCGGCCTTTTCCCTTTTAGATGAAGAGGCAGGGAACACGTTATCCCAGGTCACGTGATTTAAACATATCTTACTTACCGGTCAAGAAACCGAAGCTATTGTACACAGGACACTAATGGCAAAAGTTCGGTAATGTATTTCATTGTTATAGTAAAGGTTTTTGGGTTAGGGTGATTTTGTGTTCCCCACCCCTGAAGTTGCGCCCCGGGCAGCTGCCCTCTCCCTGAAGCCACATTGTTCCACCACTGTGGGTGACCTAAAATAATTATTTAAATCAACTTTTTTCCTTCATCAATCAATATAAAATTAAAATATCAAATCATTGAGTGTTATTAAAAACATACACGTTGGAATTGATAATAATATATCTATTATTTTTTTTAAAAAATCACTATTGACTGTGCCAGCCACCGGATGCCGAAACCCGGGATTGAACCAGGGACCTTTAGATCTTCAGTCTAACGCTCTCCCAACTGAGCTATTTCGGCTGGTAACTTCATGCGGCACTAGACACGATTAAATTAATCAATAATAATAAAAAATATATTAAAAAAATAAAGGTCACCATAGTGACGTTTATTTTGTTGATATTTTTATTTATTTTCTGAGGAGCACTATTTGTCTGTCTGTCTGTCATCATGATCATCATAAAATCGTTCTGACAGCACGGATTCCCTTGACTCACCTTGTATACACACCCATGGAAATAAATGAGATCAGAATATGAAGCAAGATAAAGAAATTAAAGTAAATCAATGTTTGACAATACCCAGGGCTTTTTTAGAAAAAGTTGCTCGAATATAATAAATAGTAAATTCGCAAATTAATTAGATAAATAAATCTATTAATATAAACTATCGTTCGGCAAATAAACTTGACTTAATTTGTTTTTTTGTTTTTTTGTCAATTTGGTCATGCCCAATGATACGCATACTCACCAGCCGAAATAGCTCAGTTGGGAGAGCGTTAGACTGAAGATCTAAAGGTCCCTGGTTCAATCCCGGGTTTCGGCATCCGGTGGCTGGTCCAAACTTTTTTTTCATTTTAAAATATATAATTAGTATATAATTAACTCAACTACCCTGGATTCGAAAAGTAAAAAAATATCTCTTATCTATATTTGTATATAATAGTTTATAAAAATTATTTTTCTATATATTTGTTTTATTATCTTTCTCGATTTGTTTAGCCTTACATTTGAACATATATGCCCGCCTAAATTCATTAATTATTAACTAATTAACTTTCAAAATTAGGTATGACTTCAATTAAGTACATATCCTCCAAAAATTGTCGGCTTAAAGCCATATAAAAATTTTTTAAAATAAAACACATTTGTTTGTTTACTTAACCTCACACACACACACACACACACACACACACACACACACACACACACATATATATATATATATATATATATATATATATATGTTTTTAAGAAGATCATTTTTGATTTTTTAAAAACGTTGTATTATTAAATATTTAAATACGGGATTTAAAATAAATTAGATATACTCAATTAGTCAAAAAAATCCGTGTTTTTTCAATACAATTTTAACCTCCACGTTTAATAAAAAAAAAAGAAATACCAAAAATCAGGGAATTATCGGATTTTAATGAAATTTTCAGTGTTGATTTATCAATGAAAGAATTTTATAAGGCATCATTTATTTTATTTCAAAACTTTCGTATTTTTTCAGGTTACTTAACTTTGACCCCCCCCCCCCTTATTTTTGGGGCGCAAAATATCGGTGGGGTTATATGTTATTGGTACTTTTTTCGACATAAATAAAAAGACAAAAGACGGAAAGTGTGAATAAAAGAAAAAACATTTTTAAGAAATCTGCTCCAGTAGTAAAAATCTGAAAATAAAATGAAAATAAAAACTAAAACAATAATTTTTGCAAATTCTTTTTTACTCATTTCGATAATTATTTAATTGGATATTATCTTATAAAAGAAAAAATATACATTAATATTTGTTCCGTTTAAAAAGGTAGTACACTAAATTTCCAGTACAGTTTTCGACCAAAAAAGTATGGCTGATTGATATTAAAGTAAAGTAGTTATTAAAAAAAAGTTTTTAGAATCTAATAATATGACATTTTAAATTTAACATTATGCTGCTAATATTCTAAATGAATTTTTATTTATTATAGCAGAAATACCTAATTAAATCAGAAAGTTTTGAAATAAAATAACTGATGCCTTATAAAATACATTCATTGATAAATCAATACTGAAAATTTCATCAATATTGGATAATCCCCTGATTTTTGGTAACTTTTTTTCAATCGCGAGTGTTGAATTCATTTTGTAAACACGGATTTTATGGCAACACACAGGCAGCCATCTTGATCAAAATTCACCGAAAAAATAGTCTTAAATGTATTAAAGATAAATTACAAGTTTAATATTATTTTGCTTTTTTAAAAAAAATTTTTTACTGGTGCTCATTATGTTACTACTTTTCGACTTAGACAAAAATTTGACCTTAAATAATCGATTTAATTAATTTTAATTCGTTTTTAAAATGAAAAGCAGACGAATTTTGGGTATTCCTAAATAAATAGCTAGGTAGCTAACTAACGAACCAGAGAGAGAGAGGTAGAGAGAGAGAGAGAGAGAGAGAGAGAGAGAGAGAGAGGAGAGAGAGAGAGAGAGAGAGAGAGAGAGGGGGGGGGACTCACACACATACACTTACGCATTCCATGCATAGGCACACGCACACACACACACACACACACACACACACACACATATATATATATATATATATATATATATATATATATATATATTAGACTTACATAGATAGAGGGATATGAAGTGATAGATAAAAAAAATATCAACATAAATAATCCTTTGAGAAACATTAATAATTTAATGTTTCATTTTTATATCAATAAATTTAATCGCGTCAACTGCGTCTTACACTCACCAGCCGAAATAGCTCAGTTGGGAGAGCGTTAGACTGAAGATCTAAAGGTCCCTGGTTCAATCCCGGGTTTCGGCATCCGGTGGCTGGTACCCCAATTTTTATCTTTTTTTTTACCCCACCTAAAATACATTATTAATACTGTGTTTAAATTTCAAATAATTCTCACAATTATTTTTCTATCTTGATTTTATTTTATTGGTTATTGAAAAATAATCATTAATAAACAATCCCTAAATAAGAGTCAATAAACATTTCATTTTTTTTTTATCCGAGAAAAATATCTTGAAGCCTTTTCTTAACCTTATGTGTCTTTACACAACAAAATGAGTCCCTCTCGATTGGTCTATGTATAAAAACCACTTATTTTGATTCTACAAAACATCTATTTATCTATTAATGGAATTTGCATGATGTTAGGGTCGGTTTAGCTCAGTCGGTAGAGTGTCCGACTGTGAACCACAAGGTTCCTGGTTCAATAGCGGCCCTCGCCAACTCAGCGTATGTATCAGAAATATGAGTAGTACAGGGATCTGTGCGGTAAAGTGAGGAGCTGATGATAGGTGTGGCGCTTCACTCCAGACGTCAAATCAATCTCCTTGGTCTAGCGCTAGTGAAAGAGAGATTGACTCCTTCGCTGCCTGGCTGATACTGACTTTAGGCCACCGCGACGATTTTATATATATATATATATATATATATATATATATATATATATATATATATATATATATATATATATATATATATATGTGTGTGTGTGTGTGTGTGTGTGTGTGTGGTTTGGACATGAAGTCAATGGTGCTTGGCTATTGACAGTATAAGCGAAAAACTGTCAGTAACTAAGCGTCGTTGACTTCATATCCACGCTACTCTAACCTAGATATAAATGCTCTATTCATGATATTGAGCACTATTCCCTTATATAAAAATACTAATATTCACAAGGATAAAAACATTTCATTTCCCCACCATACATACCTTTTAATATTTGTTTCACATATATGCATTCTCATCGACTTTCTTTCTTGTCGCGTAGCCGATAATGGATGCCGACCTCCGCGATCATTTTGAAAAGGGAGGAAATAAATGGCACACACCGGGAAAAGGGAAGACAAATATGAAGTTTTAGGTTTAGCAAGACGACAGTTTTATTTGTGTCTAAACTGGGAGAACAGAACAGGAAAATAAGTCGGGTTGTCAATGTCTTTCCGTGGCTTGGTCGTCTGTGTCGCGGGCCAGGAAGGGGCGGCTGGTCGATGTCATCGGACGGATCTTTTGGAGGCTGGAAACGTGCACGACTAGTTCAACAGGAAACGGCTGGACAAGATAGATAGGGACGTCTCGTTAGGGGAGGAAGTCTCAGGACTGAAAGAAGTTCGTACTTTGTAAGAAGAGGCTTTGTTCTAAAAAGAACAGTTCTGTAGGAATAGTTGTATCCAGATAAATTCTAAAAATGACAGTTTTGTAGGAATAGTTGTGTTGTATTTCTTCTTTGTGGAATTATTAACAGAAAAAGTTTTATTTTTGGTTTGAGAAAAATTATGGTTTTACATAAAGTTGTACTAAGCTTGGTTGTAACCTCTTAAACTGTCGTGTGGATCCAGGAGCTGAAGGCTGAGCTGAGGTTTACCGGTGACTCTCGTGGAAGCTGGTCTGTCTCTTCTCGCGTCTCGTCGTCAACTGACTTCTCCCACGTGTCCCTTTCAGTGACTCCTTAAAATTACTACTACATCTACCTCCTACTCCTATTATTATCTACCTCTTTACTGCTACCTCTCATATTCCCATCTAAAAGAAACGGTCCTTATTTTACCGCCCAAATTTAAATTCTTGGTGCCAGTGTGCCTACATTTTTCTATTTTTAGAACACTAGCCAAACGCCATTGTTTCAACCATTACAGTTGTATCCAGTCTATGAGAATAATATACAGTTACAAAGATTAATGTAACAAGGGTAATACTTTTTTGGTATTCTTATTGAATTTATAGAAACAGAAATTTCCGTAATTTATTTATTTTTTGTTTTGTTTTTTTAATAAAGTTTTAACTCAAAGATCTTCTTAAAATTTATATCGAGTGAGGGGAAACATGAAATGGTTGTTTGATTTCTAAAAAAAAAAAAAAAAAAAAAAAAATTTTAAGATTCGTGCATATTAAATAATTGTTAATAAAAATTTATATAAAAATATAGAATCGTTTTATTTATAAATAAAAATGTAAATAAAATAAAATTCGTAAATAAAGAAAAAAATATTGTAAAACCAGAAATTTACATGATTCAAAGTTGTTTTTCTTTTATTTAAAACTTTAAATTTTCTGAGCTAAAAAATATTACGTTTTAAAAGTAAAATAATTGTTTCATTTCTATGTAGGTCTTGGCTGTACTGGTTAAGCGATGGCTTGTACTCGTTAAACGAAGAGAATTTTGTTTTCATAAAAATTGTGGGCGTGTCTAAAGCTGATGTTATTGGCAGAACTCGAGCGAGTGGCAGTTTGGCAGTACCAAAAAAGTATTGCCGAAGTAACAAGGGAAAAAGCACACGTACCTTTTACCAATTAACATGTAAAACACAACTAGACACAACAATATAACGAGTACTTAAATACAGTACCTACAGTTATTTATCTCCCTCGTTGAAGGAGTGCTCAGGTGGTGTATTCGAACAGACTGGGATAGATAGATAGATAGATAGATAGATAGAAATATCAACATAAACAATCATTCGATGAACTTGATTTTTTTTTTTTTTTTTTTGGTTAATAGATTTAATTTTGTCTACAAGACGTGCTTAACACCAGCCGAAATAGCTCAGTTGGGAGAGCGTTAGACTGAAGATCTAAAGGTCCCTGGTTCAATCCCGGGTTTCGGCATCCGGTGGCTGGCACTAACAACGTCTACTTCTTTTCTGCTTAAAAATATATTAACAGGCCATTTACATTTTAAATGATTTTCACAATTGTTTAATGTTTACATTTTGTTTTATCTTTTTCTTTTTTCTTTTATTTTTTTATTATTTATTTATTGAGGATTGACATTTTTAAATGAGAAATAAACTTTATTATTTAGATAACTTTCTTACAGAAATTTACACAGTAAAATGAATATATCTACAATTTGCACTCAAACAATTATTTTTTGTAAACTTAATTGTGTCTACTACGATTTGCAATCACCAGCCGAAATAGCTCAGTTGGGAGAGCGTTAGACTGAAGATCTAAAGGTCCCGGGTTTCGGCATCCGGTGGCTGGCACTATCAATTTTTTTTCTTTTTCCCGCCTAATTCTTATTATTAACATATCATATACATTTTATCTGATTGTCACAATTATTTGATGTTTTTATTTTATATTTATTATTGAGGATTTAAAATTCTAGAATTCATTTACTTTTTTCTGTAAGAAAAATACCTCGAAATTTACTCACCAAAAGGAATACATGCGTGATTTGTACTCTTTAATATAAAGCCCTTTTTTTCTCAATAAATTTAACTGTGTCTACTGGACAAAGTTTTCATCAGCTGAAATAGTCTACTTGGAAGACTCTTATATTAAACAGTCCCTGGTTCAATCCCGGGCTTCTGCATCCTCTGGCTAGCCGTAAAAGATTTTATTTTTTTCTTGGCACAGCCTGTTTATTTTTAATAATTCTCACAATTATTTCGTACCTTAATTTTACTTTATTGACGATTGAAAAACACCATTTCATTTTTTAAAAGAGAGTCAAAAAAATATTCTATTCTATTTTATTTTTTTTTTTTGTTAACGAAAAAATATCTTGAAATCACTTCATTTATTTTGTGAACAGGCCGCAACAAAATGAATACCTCTGTGGATTTCTCTCTTTAAACAACACACTTATTTTCATTCTACAACTCATCTATCTATCTATTTATCTATCAATAATAATAATAATAATAATTTTGGACCTTGCCAGAGAACTAAAAAAGTTATGGAATATGAAAGTCAAAGTGATACCAATTGTATTTGATGCACTTGGAACGGTCCCAAAAGACTCGAAAAGGGTTTGGAAAGTCTGGAAATCAGAGGAAGAATTGATACCATCCAGAACACTGCACTGCTGCAATTCTGCCAGAATACTCAGAAGAGTCCTGGAGACCTGAGGAGAACTTGCTGTCACTCATACACCAGTAAGACAGCTAACACTGATGTGAAAAACTCAAAAGGAGTAAATAATAGCTAGTAGGGCCTGTGGACATACCACAATATGATAATTTGATCATTGCAACGTTTGATATGTTTATTTAAGAGCTATTGCAATATAGTTCAATATGTAAAAGGTATAATAATCTTGATTTAACCCTCATTCACTCTTTCTTATAAAGGTGTTTTGTATGATATCTACATTGATTTAGTGATAAAGATTTCGGGAGAGTCGTTTGAAATATCTACATTAATTCACCGAAAAACATATAAACATAATATATGTGCCCCAAACAGGTTAACAGTACACAATACATTAATGAGCAATTATGAATATTTAGACCACGAATGGTGACAGACAAGTCAAAAGAATAAAACAAACACAAACTTAGAATGGGAATAGACATGTATTACTGGTATACATAACAATTGTTGCAAACTTTGTTTTGTCTGCGTAATGTTATACATATAATAACAATAAACAACTTAGCTGAAATCCTGAAGTAGGGGAATTATCGAAGTCCCTTGCTACGGCTACTCTGTTCGTACTGCTGGATATAAGATAGACCCTTTTTTGAGGTCTGACTCCGCTGCTGGTTGATCAGAAAGAGGGAAGAAGAATTTGCCTCTTTGGCTTTGCCGCCAAAGTATGCTGGCCCGTGATTGGTTGGTTCGATAGAGAGGCTCGTAGACAAGGACGATAACCCATACCTCAGATTTCTTATACAATCAAACAATGTTGGTTAATGCAAAAGTTAATTTTGAGGTTTATCTAACTTACATTTTAAAGGTCTTCATCGCCACCAAGATTTGGAGATAGATAATGTTAAATAGCTCTTCTTACAATTATTTTCTTCTCTGCTGACTGGTGTCTATCTTCTAGGTTGTCTCTTCACTGCTGTCTTGGACTTCTTGGGTTTCTTCATCTTTATGCCCGTTGGTCTTATAAACAAACACAAGACTTGAAATATTTATTGAGACGTCTTTATTCACCCAAGTTAAAACCAACACGCGCGGAGAATTAGCAATCTTCGGAGACACACCCCCTTCTTCATAAAAACAGCTAAACTAAAAAAAATCTTTAACTACTTTCTGATCTTACGAAATGGACTGACCAATCCGAGAACATCTACAAGGTCAGCGAAAGGTCAAGCCCTGTGTAGCGAGAGTAGACTTTGCTCGTGGAGCAAAGCAGGTGCGAACCTGTCTCGCTTGCAGGATGAGTGGAAAAATATGGCTGCCTTGGCACTAAATTTAAATACGTTTGATCTCGAAGCAAAGAGACATGGTGATAGTAAATCTGCACGTCTGCAAATTTCTTTAAGATCGCCGTACACAACTGAGAATCGGTGGGATTCTTCTAAGCGGTGGATGAGTCATGTACAGAGAACTGCTAAAAAGATTGTTGCGGGACGAGAAAGTTTGTCGTCGGACCTTGCAGTTTGAAGAAAGAATTTAGACTAATCAATTTCACATCCTACTCCCTGTCAATTTACTTTTACGTTTTTTTTTTTTTATGATTCAGAATAACTGTTATTTTTAATTTCTGCACTACAGTTTTACATAATTTATAGGCAACCTATCAATTATGTTGAAGAAAGTTACTTGATATTCAACGTGCTTCGAAGTATCCTTGTCCAAGTTGCTGATAATTTGGTCACTTATAAAAAGTTGGCTTATAATATTGCCCAAAAGTTGTTGGGTGTTTATTCGGACAAAATTTATCATATGTTGAGTTCATCTCAAAAATTAAGGGCCATCAAATCAACACTTAAATTACTGACAGCCATTGTTATCCTGGGTGAAAATTCAGCCCGACATGTCCTCAACAAATTTGATTTCAGCAATGTTGGCCTTACAAAGTGTCTTTTGGAACGGCGCAATGTATTGGATGAACAAGATATTCGAAGTTGTTTTCTCCATTTCTTGGTGACGTTTTTGATGACCAGTAGTGATCCTGTCATTCATGAATTTGTTTGTAAACACGATATTTTATCAAAGATTTTTCTTGGGTTGCGAGTTGATAAACTTTCAGTTATTGAATTGGTCTTGCCACTCGCCAGAAAGCGAGCGGGCTGTAGAATGCTCCTTGTTCCAATAGTAAAACCGACGAGATGTTTAACTCCGTGGTTGCTCTATTTTGTTTGTCTTCTATTTGTTATGTATTTGGGGTCATCAGGAGAGAATGTGCACCGTTTCGGGGCCTTTCTCTCAACGGTTTTATTTGCACCCCCCACCTCACTGATGTGAGGCCCGGCAAAATATCTCCAGTGTATCATACAATCAAATATACAATACGTAACAATAATAATAGGTGTTCACGTCACCAATGTCATGACCGAAAGAGACGATGAAAAAATAGTCTCGTTTCTTACGTGGCCAACGGTCACGAGATGTGAGAAGCGACGTCTCAAGAGATCAAAGAAGGTACACCTCCAAACCAAGATGAGATAAATCCTTGGTACTCTACACGGCTGACTTCTGATTTAGGTCGGAAAATTAAAACGGAAAGATTTTTGGTGGTACCCAATGAAAGTTTAACTACAGTCTATGAATTAACATTTTGCGAATTGGGTTACGGTTTTAGGGGATTAAGGTTGTTTTTAATTACGTATTGCTTAAAAAAATAATAAACAACATAAAACCAAATTACTATACATTTAATGTTGAAAATTATTTTTTTAAACTAAGTTTAATTGAAATTATACATTGCAATACTGACACAAACAACTGTCTCAATTATAGATTCAATAATTAATTTCAATGGTTAATTAAATGTATAGTAATTTGGTTTTTTTGTTGTTTATTTTTTTAAGCAATACGTAATTAAAAACAACCTTAATCCCCTAAAGCCGTAACCCAATTCGCAAAATGTTAATTCATAGACTGTAGTTAAACTGTCATGGGGTACCATCAAAAAACTTTCCGTTTTAATTTTCCGACCTAAATCAGAAGTCAGCCCTCTACACTATGATAGTATTGGTCCCATTCTATCTTCAGAAGCGGCTGTATCTGGGTGGCGCCTCTCTGTATCTTGCAGAGATAAACCTGTTAAAAAAAACTCGAGCTATTCGTATCTTTCGGTCTATCAATGTTTCAGCGTTAAAAATGTGTATTCTTTATTTTTTAAAATGTTTTTTTCTTGGGTTGAATTTTACAACATGTCAACCTTTGCCTTTGTCTCTTTCCTTTTCGTTCCCTGATTTTTTTACTTTTCAGCGTGATCACCAAATGAGATGGAGTTAAAAGAAAACCCGAGGGACACACAACAAGAATATCCAGCTACCTTTAAACCATAAAACACCTCTTGCTAACCAATAAATTCCTACACTGTCTTTATCTTGGGGATGATATACTTTTTATTGTAAGTAAGGAATGCAATCTCTATGAGAATGCCAATTATGTGAACAATGATTTTTTTTTTCAAGAAAAAATACTTTTACCCCATGTCAACACTTGTGTTTATAGTGGGATGGTATTCAAAGCACGTCGGGTAGTCACCAATTTATAGTGGGTGAGAGGCGGTTATTAATAAGTATTTGGCAAAGTACTCATCACACTATAATAATATATTAGTAAATAGCAGAAAAGACAAATAACTCATACATTCAACAAACAAAATATGTATTGACACAGAAATTACAATGGCAGTAGAGAATACTGGGCAATGTCCTGTAAAGGTCCTTTTTTGAATGTTCATGTAATATAAATGTAAAAATGTTGTAAGTCTCAAAGTGAAAAATAAAGAGTATAATGTTTCAAAGTCGAAGCAGCAGTCAGGAAAAAAGAGAGAGAGAGAGAGAGAGAGAGAGAGAGAGAGAGAGAGAGAAGAGAGAGAGAGAGAGAGAGATTATTATATCTTATGCATTAAAGGGTTAAATTTCATCAGCGTGAAATGTGTGGTGTATTCAGGCAAATTTGTTTGTCATCTGCTGATCTCTGAAAACGTCCTTTTATTTATAAGAAATTGGTCGGCTCCAGAAAGGAGCTTATTTGATAACTTATTTTAGGCGCGAACGTCCCTGATTGGTCAATAATTAATATTTTTAATATTTCAATTTTTCTTTTCACATGCTGCGCGATCCATCTGCGCAAAATCTTATTTTTCGTCATTTTACTTTTATCCTTTGGAACTTCCGGTCCATCACAAGTTATTTTATGCCAATAAACCAAACCGATGTTGTGACTTATAAAAGAGAGGACGTAAAGCTATCTCTGCTAGTAGCAGAAAGACTGGTAAAAGACAAGGCGAAATGGAGTTCTTGTGTGGAAAAATATGCGCGAATAAATTATGGAAATTATATAGTAATAAATGGATTCGGCGACATGAGTTCAAATCTGGGGCATCCACTTCGCGCCAATGACCTCAGGAAATCCGTGAATCTATTTCTTCTCATAGCTATGGGTAAATAGTAGGTCAATGAGAAGGGCCAAAGTGGAGTGTTGAATGTCATGAACTGCTCAGCCACCAGGATTCCATCCTTAAAATTACGGGTCGCCACCCAAGGCCAACAAGTGGCTCCATTGGGTGGATTTTACCCCTCTGCAGAGGTGCAGTTGGTGTATTGTATAGCCCCATCCGACAAGGCGGAACAACACGTTGAGTGGTGCACCAGTTACCACAAGCACCTCTAATATCTCCAAATGCGTATGGTTTGCAAAAGAAAAAATAGACGAGAAGGTTTGGATTAATTTAAAATAAACAAAGCTTGAATTGTTGAAATGGTAATTCCTTTCGCTGCTTGTGAAATGAGGGCACGTGTGGGGTTGAAAGTCAGTTCTGCCTGCGTGACGCGAGGTTGGTGTGGGTATTGTATGGCGTGACGCGGGTTGCGTGTGGTATAGTATAGCGGTTCCTTATATCGCCTGGTGTGTGTCTTCTCTGGCGGTCTGCGTTAACTGAACTTTTGACCTTAATTCGGCTTGTATATATATAGCAAAAATAGGCTCGAGAAGACCTTTGAAGGGTTTTTTATTGTTGAAAAACATTAAATAGAGGATATTTTTATTTATAAATTTTGTTTTTCAACCGGAAGTTTTGCTGGAGCCTATGCGTAGAACCATGTTATTTTGGTCACTTCGTTTAGGCTACCGTTGAGTTAACTTCCGTTTGGGGTCAGCAACTTATGTCTGTTTTGTTTGTTTTGTTTCTTTTAATTTGTTTTATTGGTGAGTGGATGTATTTAGTAAGGATTGTGAATCCTAAAAGATATCTTATTTCTGTTATAAGACACCCAGCCAGGTTTCTTAGATTAGGTTTATTAGTGAAATACACTTTTTGTTAATCTTGTTATTTGCAATTTGAAGCATACAAAAAAATATGTGTTTGCTAGGGATAATCAAAATGAGACTAAATTGCATTTTTGACAAAATGACTGTAGCCCCCCCCTCCGTAGAGAAAATAATTTACTAAAAATCAGGGAATTATCGGATTTTAATGAAATTTTCAGTGTTTATGTATTAATGAATGATCTTTATAATGCATTACTTATTTTATTTCAAAACTTTCTCATTTTTTTCAGGTCACTTATTTTTGACGCCCACCTTATGTTGGGGGCGTAACTTTTTTTTTCAAGTTGGTCTTTCCGTTTCCTAATTACAGTAAATAAAGAGATAAAAGACCGAAGTTATGAATAGAAACAAAAAAAAAAAAAATTTACGGTGGCTTTTCTACGAGAAAATAAGTACCGAAAATCGAAAAATAAAATGTAAAAAAATAAATAATTAATTTTTTGGAGATTTCTTTTTTTACTCATTTCGATAATTATTTAATTGGCTATTATTTTATTAAAGAAAAAATTATACATCGATATTTTTTCTGCTTAAAAAGGGGAGGGGGTACATTTTCAATCGATTTTTTCTTCAAAAAAGTATAATGTATGTAAAGAGTGCATGAAGAGGGCACTTGATTTTCGCACATTCATCTAAAAACATTCATTCTATAGGATGGTCCGAAAGTCTTGTCACCCCTACATATTATTTTAAACTTCATTATTTTTTGTTTTAATAATAAGGTATATAAATCATATAATTATTTCACCTCTAAAAAACTAATCTTTAAGAACTGAATTATTTAAAATTTAATCTTAATTAAAAGATAAATAGAGTTATTGATTTAAATGCTCGGGAACACATGTTTATCGCCAGCCGAAATAGCTCAGTTGGGAGAGCGTTAGACTGAAGATCTAAAGGTCCCTGGTTCAATCCCGGGTTTCGGCATCCGGTGGCTGGTCCATGTTTCTTTTTCTAAATGATACTTTTAGATTTAAAATAAAAATATTCCAAGGGGTAAAAAAAAATTATAATACTCTTTTCTTCTTTCTCCTATCATTAAAAAAAAAAAAAAATGGAAATCTGGCTTTTGATGCTGGGTAGTATGAGGGGCAATTCTAAACCTTAAAAAAGGTGGGGAATACCCCCAGGAGGACCACCAGTCCCAACAGAACTACTTGAAACAAATATTTAAGAATGAATTATTTTAAGAATTTCAAGTTGTATTAATTTAGGTATACCCAAAAACTCGGCTGCTTTTCATTTTAAAAAACGAATTAAATTAATTAAATCTATTATTTAAGGTAAAATTTTGTCTAAGTTGAAAAGTAGTAACATAATAAGCATCAGTAAAAACAGCAAAAAATAATATTACACATGTAATTTATTTTAATAGATTAAAACGATTTTTTCAGTCAATTTCGATCGCATTGGCCGTAAACGCTGTTTAAAGTGGCTGTTATAAAACCAAATTTAACATTTTCTCGATTGAAAAAAAAAATTTACCAAAAATCAGGGAATAATTCGATTTTAATGAAATTTTCAGTATTGATTTATCAATGAAATGAATTTTATAATATGGTAATTGGTATTTTTTTTCTCAAACGGGTGGGTTGGTGGGGGTTAAATTTGTATTTGTAAAAACACGGATTTTTCAAAAAATTCGGTATACCTATATTATAATTATTTACCTGTAAATATTTATATGGGTGACAAGACTTTCGGACTACACTGTACTTACTTACCAACCACGGAGCTAGAACAAACACAGATTCGTTCAGTAAGGCATACCGACAGTTGTTTACGCTACCTGTTACAAAATGGTTACCCACCTAAGTTCTCAGCAGACTCGGCGCTGCTTAACTTTGTGGGAACCGGTGCTTTAAAAGTGATTTGACTCTTAAGAGTCATGAACTAGACATACTTATTACTGATTCGGGGGAATGGCTTGGGATTTGAGGACCGGGAGAGAGACGGGGTTGTAGTAAAATGTAGTAGGTGAACTTTAACTACTAAAAGGATTTTGAGTCCACCTGTATTGAGGGGATGGGAGGATAAAAATATTTAATTCTCTCTTAAATCCGCTCTTAATCAGTGAATCACGAATGACCAGAAATTTGCTGGATATGAAATGTATTTTGAAAATTAAAAGTATTAAAAAGGAATATTTGTGTCTCCCACCACCAATCACTTGAGCCCTACCCAACAAATACGATATAAGTTATTTATTTATTTTTTTTGTTAATTCTTACAACAGAACACTCGCCATCCTCCCATTTTTACTCCCCGCGTTGGACATAAATTATGCCCCCTGCACCCCACTGACTACACACAAAATTCATTTCTATGTAAAATTTAATGCAGAAGTTGATTTGTATTCTTTTAAGGATGTTTTTATAATTTTAAGTAAAAAACAAAAAAAGAATTAGGCCAGCGACCGGATGCCGAAACCCGGGATTGAACCAGGGACCTTTAGATCTTCAGTCTAACGCTCTCCCAACTGAGCTATTTCGGCTGGCGTTTATTTCAGCATCAAGACAAGCTTAAATTTAAGACAAAATCCCAGTTGGGGTTTTATCACCCACGTGGTTGAATTTGGTATATGATTTTTAAAATTATTTTTACTTATTTCTCTATTTTAATCTATTTAATGTTTATTCATTTAACGTCTATTTATGATCAGAGATAATACGATTTCTTTTCAAGTTAAAAAATATGATCACACTTTCCTGCTTGTTACATTAAGAAGGTCTCAGCGATTGATAAATAAATAATAAAAGTTAAAATTTAAAAAAAATGTTACTGCTTTAGGTAAATATTTACATTATGATAATAAAGAAAATATTAGAATTTACTTAAAAATCATTTTTTTCTGTTTTGATATTTAATAAATGTCGATCTATTTATCATCTCAAAAGAGAGTATCGTTAGCGAGCTGACCACGCACTGTCGGAAAAAATAACACACATTATAACAAAAATGAATAAATAAAACAACCCCTAATTAATTTACAGAGAATGGTTTAATTAATTAACTATGAAATATATTGAAAAGATAAAACTGCGGAAAAGTACTCAGACGTTTTTGTTAAACTTTTATTAAATTAGTTTTTATTTCATTTTTTAGTAGAAAAAAAATATGCTGAATTAGTCCTCGAAAATGACTCGAATTAATTTTTTTATGAACATTAAAACATAAATTTAAAAAACTAATAAGTTATGTTTTGTAAGAGATAATTCTGTATAAGTTTTTTTCCTCTAATTCTTTATGTTTGAAGATAATAAATACATTTTATAAACAGACGGAAACATTTTGAATAGTTATGGACAGATAAACGATTTATTTTTTATTCTTTAAAATTTTCCCCTTATTTTTCTCTCTCTTTTGATTGTAAACGAAACTCACAAAATAAAATGAATAAATAGATGAAATTTGAATAAAAAAGAATAAAAATAAAGAAGTTCCATTCACCCCCTTCCTGGTTTATTTAAAATTAAAAACGCTTAAGAAAACATTTAAAAGCAACAAAGTACGGAAAAGAGAACTTACTTGAAAATACAATTTAACGAAAAATATTTCTTTTTAAAAAAACTTTATCGTATCTTTAAAATAAAAAAAAAAACAAAAAAACTTAGTTTTGTGCGCAACAAATGTTGTTTTTTTCACTTATCTAAATAGATCGAGGGATAGAAATCGTTTGAGATTCATTTTATATTCACTAGTTTAATATAATTATATTGATGTTATATTTAAAAAAATATTATCTAGTGAAAAACTTGAAAGATTTATCAAAAAAACTTGAAAATATTCCTGTTATATAATATATAAGTTGTTGGTTTTGAAGAAGGAAAAAAGCCGACGCCAACAAGCGTCACAAGAACGAGCAGCACACTTCATAGATGTATGATTTGATAAAAATACAATATATACTAATTAATAGCTCCTCACTCACAACTTAAAAAACAAATACGTTTTAGTTTTTTAGTATTTCATTAAGGACTTATCATACTAGACTTGTATACGCATTAACAATGTAAGTTATACAGTCCATACTATAAGTTTATGATATATCACAGTTAGAATAAAAGGGAAAAGAAAGGAATGAGAAATACTAATATAATGGAAATAGGGAGTAATTCAGAAAAGAATTTAGAAAGGATAATTATACTAACACAAACACACAAAACACAGGAAAGAAAGCGTAGGTTGAGTAAAAGACTAGATCTTGTCCACCAAATTGTGGTGCTCACAAAAGATCACGGAATAACGTAACAATAATAAACGATATAAGAATGTCACTAAAGATTAATTGGAAGGTATCGAAATAATTTAATGCAAATAAACAAACAATTATAACTGACAATGACTCGAAGAAGGAGAAAAGGAGTCGATTGATGAAGCGAAACAAGTAAGAAAGATAAGAAAGAAGAAGTATAGAAAGAATATAAGAAATTACAGCTCCGGAATATGAATAAACTAACAGAAATAATTAAGTAGAAAGAATTAAAAAGAGATTTAAAAATACTAGAAACGTATTAATACACGCCTCAATATTAATAAACATACTACAACTAACTATGAATTCAGGGAAATCATCGACAAAAAGTAAGACAAGTAGTAAGTAAAAAAAAATCAGGTATGTAACTTTTTCTGGGATATTTATCTGGAAATTACAATTTTATGAAATAGTTGATAACATCATTAAAAAAAAATTATCCCTATTCTAATATAATGCGACAAGCATACATTTATATAAAAAATATAATAATTTAAAAAAAATCCGTGAACACACCAAGTATAAATAGACAAACAAATAAGGCGACTTTTCGATTTGGACAAAAGATGTCTAAGATATTACCGAATAGGGTGTGAAGAAAAGAGTTATCAAAGCAGCAGCTCAGCTTCACACAGCAAGAAAGAAGAAAGAAAGAGGACCCTTGAAGTTCGAATACACCAGAGAAAGAGAAGGAAACGGAAAATGCCTACGAATTAATCTTATTGGAAGCTTCAACAATAGCAAGTCTAGCTGTTTTACAAATAGATATTATCATCTAGTTAATTACACAACAATTACAGATATTAAGAATAGACAAAATATAAACAAGCGGAACAAAAAATTTGTAGTTTTGTGAGAATGAAATTTAAATTTTAATTGACAAAGAAGAGAGAAATGAAAAGAATAAAAAACGAGGAAAGAAGAAGAAATTAAAAGAAGGAATAAGGGAAGAAAAGAAGAGAAAAAGAAAGCAACTATAAATGTAATAAAGAATATAGATAATATGAGACAAGAAGAAAGTGTATCAAGTAAACTTAGAAAGGAGTCAAGTTAGAGCGAAAAAAAAGAAAAAGAATAAAAGCGACAAGTGACCACTGACGTTTTATATTTATATATAGGAAAGAGAACAAAGAAAGAAAAGAAAGAATAAGAAAGAAACCAACAAATTTTTACGGATCATCGATATTAATTTAAAAATCAACAAGAACACGTAACCTCCCAGATTGAAAATAAATAAAATTTAGAAATTAAAAATATAGACACTCACAAATCAAGAAAGAAAATAATGGAAATATAAGAAAAAGAAAAAAAATATTATAAAAAATACGGGGAGAATTATCAGATAAGTTTAAATTTTCAGCATACACATGACAAGTGGAAGTATGAATTATGCAAAAGATGAGGAAGAAAGAATGAGAAACTATTGAATAATGCACGTATGGAATTTGGAAGAAATATAAAGAAAAAACTAGAGCCTATTAAGAGAATGTATAAGAGTAATTCAAAAAAAGGAGGTAAATTGACAAAAAAGAAGACACTAAACTGTTGGAAAAAGCCAGGAAAGAAAGAACCAACCACACACTTACTTGCTTTGAAGGAAAATGAAAACGCAAGAAAAGAAAAGATATCGAGTGAGATGAGGTTAATATAATTGGAATAATCATGACAAAGGACATAAAAAATAAAAAAAGAGAGAATGAATATTATAATTATATATATAGTTACATAAGAAAAGAAAGAGTTATAAGAGAAAATAAGTACCGAATATTCTGAAATCAAATGTAAAAAAAAAAAACTTAAATTTTTTTTTTTTGAGATCTTTTAATTACTCTGTTGTATTTGTGTGACAGAGAACACGAGTTGGAGTGGCGGCTATGAAAACTTGCCGTATTCTCGAAGGAAGCGGGCTTAGGCTTTGCCTGGCGTGTTAAGGACTGACCTAGGATCGAACCGCGTCCTTTAGAATGCGAAAAAGGCCGACACTTTTGGCGCGGGCACCGGAAATCGAGATTTGCCACTTGTCCGTATGTGAACGCCAGATGCCCGGAGTAATAGCTGCGGGCATTCGGCAACCGGGATTGAGTTGGACAGGTCCCGTTTATGTTGAAGCACAAAGACGCCCGATGATAGAAGCAGACCTGTGTATAAATTAGAAGGAAACACCCAGGAGCGCGTGTGTGTGCAAAACGAGTGTTGCTACGCGCTGCTAGAGATTTCCGACGACGACGACGACGACGGAAAAAGAAGAAGAAAGAAGAAGAAAGAAGGAAGTCGGTGATCTGTGCAAGAGAAAGTTTAGCCTACGAGAAGGCGTTGGACTCGCTGCTTTTGCCCCCCCTCAACAAAATTTTGATTGAGTGAAATCTTTATTTTTTCCCTCTAATTTTCCCCTATAATATGAAATATGAATTTTCTTTTAGATTATCAGTAAATATAATTCATACACTGACATTTGTGCTGTTTAAAAAGGTAGGGCTACACTTTTAAAACTGGATTTCCTATTAATTGATTAAATCAGCCTTACTAAAGTAAGTTGTTAATTAAATAGTTATTTGTTTTTATAATCTATAAATATGAAATTTTTTAAAACTTAACATCATGAGCATTATTATTTCAATTAATTTTATGATTTAAACAGGATAACTAACAACTATGGAAGCCTGAAACTATTATGAATTATTTCCTTGGTTGCTTGATATTTTTCTTGAATTTCTGTTGATAAAAATGAATTAAATGAAAATGAAGAAAGTAAATTAAAAGTAATTCAAAACGGAACAAATATCGGTTACAGATTATTTCCAATAATCTTTTAAATCCAAATAGTAGAAATTTAAAAAGTTTTGTTAAACCAATATTGTGCTTTGGTGAATCATATATTCCAAATATTTATGAGAAAAATGTTTTTAACCAATTTTACACATACATTTGTCTATCGAGATATTATTTCGTAGTGTTTTCAATTGAAAACTGACATTACTGCTAAAAAGTTGCAACATGTGAGTAATTTTTCTGTCAGTGTATTTAATGTTTTTTTTTTTTTGAAGAGAGATTAAGATGAAAATGCAAAAATATAAAAAATCCGTGGAAGAATTAAGTCAGAGATTGACGTTTAATATTTCTTATTACAGTTTTTCTTGCATTCCAATGCCAAAGTGTGAGACTCTAGCATTGTAAATTTAAGGCTCACAAGTTTTTTTTCTGGTTTTCACGATGAATTATATTTAATTAACCAAGTTGAGACCCTGTTGATGTTCGATTAAACCGCAACGCTTAGCGTCGGGTTCTAAAGTTAATCTTGTGACTTACTGTAAATGTTTTTTAAAGTTCTCATATATTCACACACACCACACACTTGCACACATGATATATACTATATGTTATATATATATATAATAAAATATTTAGTGGTTTTAGGTGGGTGTGTCGCTGTGTGCTGTGTGTGTGTGTGAGGGATAAGAAAGTATAGGGAATCGATAAATAAATGATATTTTAACTACAATTTTACTTACACCATGTTCGGGCAGGATTTATCCCATGTGATACATTATTCAATCTATTATTATTATTATTAATCAAATGAAAATGAAAAAGTAATAAAATAGAACAAATAGTACAAATGTTCCGCACACAAAAGAAAGTACGCCTTCTCCTCAGCAGTATAATTCCTTTATTACCATATCTAAACTTCTTTCCATTTATTTATCTTTTCAACATACCCGTCGGATTCACTTCCAATTTTCTGATTTTACACAACGACACACACACACAAGACACCACACCGCACACACATATATATATATATAATATATTATAATATATATATATATATAATATATATAATAACGTTAGTATTGCGTAACAAGTTAACGACGCTTGCGATAGCTCTCACTTCTCAGGCCTATGTGATCAATCGGACCGAGAGCTATTTGAAATGTGGCGTACGTCTTCTGTCTGTGGCATTATAAGAGGTGTGGAGTAAAAGAACGGGATAATTAGATGGGAAGGCAGGAAGCAGAGCGTTTGTTTGTTTGTTTGGGTTTTTTTTGGGGGTGGGGGTATTAATTCTCTTGTGTCCCCTTTCTTTTATTGGATACATGCAAATATACATTTTCTCTCCTAATCCTGTTACTGTATACCATTACACGCCTAGACGGAGATATACGCGGTATCGAATATATATAAAGGTAGCTAGTCATGCGAGTGATCGTCGTTTTTCCGTCGAACATGGCTTTGATCACTCATTCGGGAAATGTGACATGGTTTACAACTGCAAATGCACACTTCGATTTGGTTCGTTCAGACTCGTTGATCTGTCTCATTTACTTCCACTTTCCACGCTTTTTCCTTACAGTCAATTCTTACGCATTGCAATATCACAGCCGGTCAAGTGCATTGTGCACTTATCGAGAACTCTTTCTAGCTGCGTCCCCAAGCCAGACAAAAATGTTCATAAGTAAAGTGAATATACTTGATATTCCCAAGCTTGCGGATCCTTTTTTCATCTTTAAAGTTGCTTCGAACACAGAAAGGAAAAACACATAAACGGGCATTTCAATTCACGCTTGATTTCTTCCTCNCTTATATGGTGCCCATTGGGGAGGTGGGTATTACTCCTCTGCAGAGGTGCAGTCGGTGTATTCTAAAGCCCAAACAAGTTAAAACACTTTGTAGAACAGTAGTGGTACTGTGGCGTTATTTTCGGATTTGCTTGGGGAGTTGTCTGCCCGTTTAGTTTCGCGGGTTCTCGCTAGGGGCCTTTGATATTCAAGCGGCTGGTTTGAACGTCTCTTTCTCTTTGCCTGCCAACCTACGAGACATCACTATGGGTTACACTCTGTCTACCCCCTTCTCGTTGGGGCTTCGGCCCTTAACACTGTCCACTCACTGCTAGTAAGTCTTGTATACGATATATGACTATCCTTTAGTCATGTACCCGTAACTATGTTTTTATGTACATTTAGGTATCTCTTTGATACCTAAATATCTTGTATTTTACCATTCATGAATGTGTCATTATCTCTACTTTTGTATGTATGTTTATGTACACCTCTATGTATTACTTACCCTGTTTATCCATGTGCTGTATACCTATTAAATGTTTTGTCTATCAACCCTTGTCGGAGTTTTATCTTCAAGTATATATCACCCAGAATATTACAACTGGTGATACCCCGACGTGATGAAAACGTTTTGTGAAAGCTTTGTTTAGCTTTTAAACATTTAAAAATACATATTTTCTGAATGAATAAATTATTGTAGCGAAGACATGAAGTCAACGATGCTTGGTGTCTGACAGTGTCTAGCCTAAGTAAAGAACAAAGGGGAGTGTTACGCTGGGTTAGAGTTAACCTGGGAGTAATGGTGATAAAGGAGCACACTAAACTCTCCGAGAACTCCGACGTGATGAAAACGTTTTGTGAAGGCTTTGTTTTGCATTTGGAACTTTAATCCTTACAACAGAAAGGAAAACCAGAAACGGTCATTTTCAATTCACGCTTGATTTCTTTTCATATGGTCCCATTGGGGAGGTGGGTATTACTCCTCTGTAGAGGTGCAGTCTGTGTATTCTAAAGCCCAACCAAGCTAAAACACTTTGTAGAAGAACAGTAGTGGTACTATCTAACTCACAGCCGGGGGATGTTCATACTTTTCCCAAGGGTATTCGCCCGAAAGTCAATGTAATAGCATGAGTGGACATTTGAACTCGCTTACTATGATGTCACAGGCCAGTACGTTAGCCACTATACCACGAGAACTCGCTCCTCGCTTTTAAACATTTAAAAATACCTATTTTCTGGATGAATAAATTATTGTAGCGAAGACATGAAGTCAACGGTGCTTTGTGTCTGACAGTGTCTAGCCCAAGTAAGGATCAAAGGGGGGGGGGTGTTACGCCGGGTTAGAGTTAACCTGGGAGTAATGGCAATAAAGAAGCACACCACACTCTCGGAGCGCTATAGCCTCGCAATATCATGCATTTGAGTGTCCTACCTAGGACACCCCTTTTTGAGGAAGGTCTTACTCCTCTGCAGAGGTGCAGTCGGTGTATTCGAAAGCCCCAGCGAACAGGGCTAAGAAAATGGAGTTCTGTGTTGATTTTACAAATGTTTGGTATACCTAGACAATGTCAAGATTCTTGTGTCCATTTTAGGTTGCAGGTGAGAGCACTTTACAGTGGAGATCCCCTGTGGCATTAAGTTTGATCAGTGTTTTGTAGTATCCTATAATGATATAGCCTTTGTTAAGATTCTTGTGGTCATTTGTAGGTTGCAGGTGAGAGCACGTTACAGTGGAGATCCCTTGTGGCATTAAGTTTGATCCGGTTTGGTTTGGTTTGTTTTGTTTTACGGCATATCAATCTCAGTGGGTCATTTAATGCCGATAAAGTTTTGAAATAAATCAAATTCTTAATAGATAATACAATTTTTTTTATAAATACATTTTTCTATTTAACCCATAGATGGGACCCTAACAGGTTATTAAGATTCTTGTGGTCATTTGTAGGTTGCAGGTGAGAACACTTTACAGTGGATATCTCTTGTGGCATAAAGTTTGATCCGGGTTGTGTAGTATCCTATAATGATATAGCCTTTGTTAAGATTCTTGTGGTCATTTGTAGGTTGCAGGTGAGAACACTTTACAGTGGATATCTCTTGTGGGCATAAAAGTTTGATCCGGGTTGTGTAGTATCCTAAATAATGATATAGCCTTTGTTAAGATTCTTGTGGTCATTTGTAGGTTGCAGGTGAGAACACTTTACAGTGGAATATCTCTTGTGGCATAAAGTTTTGATCCGGGTTGTGTAGTATCCAAATAATGCTTTCCATTGATCCGTGTATATTGAATCCTATGATCCTTGTAGTTCCTCAGCCTTAAGCAGAATCCTTGGTTGTTGGTCCTTTCGTCCCGTGTTAAGCATGAGCAACTGAACGCCTTTCCACTAAAAGCCATTAAATAGTTAACCAACCACGTATTCGAGCGTGTTGATTGGCCGACTTTAAACTTAACAATCAAGTTTAAAAAGCATGAAACCAACATGGTAGCAGATTTGTTTATATTATATATATATATATAATATATATATATATATATAATTATATATAAGGTACATAAGTAATAACCTACTCGGGTTTCACCATAAGGATCTTCAGGGTTAAATCCACTGGATTAATCAAATATATTGATTTAATTGCAGTCGATTGCATCGTGTGTACTTTTTTGCCGAAGAATACACATGTGCAATCGACTGCAATTAAAACTGAATATATATATATATATATATATATATATATATATATATATATATATGGGGGTGTTTGGGATAGCGTGGGCATGAAGTCACACATTTGGAGGTGCTCGTTCTGTAATGGTTACCGTCAATAGAAATGAATTCAATGAAAATAAAAAAGGAAAAAGGTAAAGAAGAGTCGAATATTTTCCGATAGCCTCAGGGTAAACATTTTTTTTCAAGAGACGCGATAACACGTCTGGATCTTGCAAGAATCCGAGTGAACTGTAAAAGAAAACCGCTAATTCGATGGCGTGGGTGCCAGGTGGCCTAAGTATCGTCCCTCTGTTTTGCTAAAACAATGTTCAACCTATGAGTCTTAGAGGCCTGTGACCATGAGGAGAAGTAATGTGAACAGACAGGGATTGGGTCTGAACAAAAATGAAGGCAGACAGAGATAGTGTTGAAACAATGGAAGCTTACCTGCTGGAATTGATGCTAATGTCGATAACTATCGGGTTTCATTGTTATTTCTCATCAGGATATTACAGAACGTGTGAAATGTTGATTTCATCTATTGAATTTCTCCTCTTTTTTAAAAAAATAATTTCGTTCGATTTAAAATGACATACGGGTATTTCCAGAGCTACGTTAATTTCAGTAGCAGAAGTTCACAGTCCTGGTATTAAGAAGTCTCTGGTGTGTCTGTGGAGGGGGGTGAGTGTATGTGTGTGGTGTGTGTGCGTGTGTGGAGGGAGTGGGTGGGGGTGAGTGTGTGTGTGTGTGTGTGTGTGTGTGTATTGAGTGTGTTTTGTGTTGTATTAAGTGTGTGTGTGAGTGTTTGTCAGTGGGGGTGAGTGGTGTGTTTGTGTGGGGGATGTTTGTGTGTGTGTGTGTGATTTGAGTGTGTGTTTATGTGGGGGGTGAGTATGTGTGGGGGTGTTTGTTGCGGGGTCGGGTAAAGTGTGTATCTGTGTGGGGTGTGAGTGTGTGTGTATGTGTGTGTGTGTGTGTGTGTGTGTGTGTGTGAGTGTTGCGTGGGGCTGGGATGGGGAGTGAGTGTGTGTGTGTGTGTGTGTTGTGTGTGAGTGTGAGTGTGTGTGTGTGTGTGTGTGTGTGTGTTGTGATCCAAAAGGTCAACACATTAACGTTTCTAATAAGTTTTATTAAATTGCTATTTTCTTTTTGTTTATTCTATCATTGTTTTTGGGCAAGGGGAAAATGGCTGCAATATTTCCAAGAAATTCTAAATCTACGCTGTACTTTTAAAATACCAAACATTTTCATATTACCTACACATTTTCTTGCTTCCTTAATTTGTCATTCCTTATGCATACTGCTAGTGGAGCGACCAATGTTTAAACTTAAGGGACTGAAGCAAACAATGGCGCGGTCAGGCTCAACTTCGATCATGTGTATCATAACAGTGGACATTATAAGTAGGCATGCAGAGAACGCAGTGTTTCGTTATAAAGGCGATGGTGTGGATAATTTTTTTAACTTCTCCCCTCATACTTAAAAACTGTCATACCTTCTCTTTTCTGGCAAAGAGAATCTCTTTTATGGCTTGAGAATGTTGTGTTACATATATATATTATATATATATATATATAATATTATATAATACTTTGCTGGAAAGAGAATCTCTTTAGGCTTTAGAGTTTTCGGGTGGGTTAGCTCATCGGTAGAGCGTTCGGCTAGAAACCACAAGGTTTCCTAGTTTCGATACCCGCCCTCCCAACTCAGCGTATGAGTAAGCACAAGGGATCTGTGCGGTAAGTAAGGAGGTGTGGCGCTCAACGCTAGACGCTAAAATATCTCCTTGGTCTAAAGCGCTAGTGAAAAGGGGATAAGACTCCCTCGCTGCATGCTGATAACTGACATTAGGCCGCCCCGAACTTACACACACACATTTGTGACGCACACACACACACACACACACACACATGATATATATATATATATATATATATATATAATATATATATAAAATTCTCAAGCCTAAAAGAGATTATCTTTGCCAGCAAAGAGATGCTATGACAGTTTTAATGTAAAACCCTTAAGCCGTTACTCGCCAGTCCGCTGTTACAGATTTGAGTTCTCTGGTGATTGTAAAAACATACCCCCGTAAAGTATGTATAAATTAATTGTTCACCACAGACTGACAGCCGCTGATGGCCGAAAGGGTAAGGAAGTTGGCAGACGAAAATTCTGTCGGGTTTCAATCCCGTTCGATTGTATCAGATTAGTGTTAACGCTTCCCCGCACTCACAACTCTCTCTCTCTCTCTCTCTCTCTCTATCGTTCCTCTACACCCTTTCTTTCTTTCCTTCCTTCCTTCCTTCCTTCCTATTATATTTTTTCTGTGTAGCGTTCCTTTTTCTTCCCTTTCTTTCTATATAATAAAAACGGAATGGTCCATTATTTAGCTGAGATGACGACACTCATAAGAAATAAGAATTCGGCGGATAAGCAACACCAAACAATCAAGATTTACATTTTTGCACTTTATTCTCATTTTTAACCAGAAGGTGTTGCAAGATGATAACGGTCGGAAAATTAAGGAACACGAGTATCAATATATAGATATTATAATATATCTATATTAATATTTGTTGTTTCCAAGTCTTGTTCAGGATCACCCGGAGCATTTTTGTGCAGCTCCCATCTAGTTTATTCTCTAGTCGCTTAGTTAGGGTCCAGATGGTGCAGCCATACAGCAGTACTGATATGACAACGGCCTGGAAGAACCGTCTCTTTAACTTATCTGTGAGGTTGGATTTCCATATGATGATAGTTTATTTATAGCGGCCCATGCTTTTCCACCCTACGAGAAAACAGCTGTACGGCCACCTGCCACATATCACACAAACCATCAGAGTAAGACGGACAAGACACGCGGGACACTGCTGGAGAAGCAAGGACGAACTCATAAGCGACGTCCTCCTGTGGAAGCCAGCACATGGACAAGCCAGTGTGGGCCGACCAGCAAAAACGTACATTGATCAGCTCTGTGCGGATGCAGGATGCTGCATAGAGGACCTCCCGAGAATGATGAGCGATAGGGACGGATGGAGAGAGATTGTCATGGATATCCGCGCTGAAAGCGTGACATGATGATGATGATGATATTAATATAATTCAATGGCGTTGCGGTGTTGTAGTAAGTAGGTTTTTTGTTGGCTAAGGTTGCTAGACCCACTTGAAATCAGCACCCCACAAAACAGTAATTGTACGACCACTTGCCTCCTATCTCAAAGTTGGTGCGTTTCATTTTGTGCTATTACCCTTGGAAAAGGCATGAATCCATCTTTTATCATGGCCAGCTGTTGGTAAATAGTAAGGCAGACTCGGTTCTTTAACCTTGGTAAGGCAATCAGTATTTTAGAACAGAAAACACTGAATTCAAACTAGCTGTAAGTGAAGTCTGTGGAGTGGCCTATTGTCGATATCAACTGAACAGCGAGGGAGTCTATCCACTTTTTGCTAGCACTAGATCAGTAAGATTGTTTTTGCTGGGGTGTAACACCACACCTACCATCAGCTCTCAGATGCTTTTACCGCACATATCAGATTTGCCAAGCTGTGCTACTGGTGTGCGAGGACGTGTATCGAACCCGGAACCTTGCGATTCCTTGGCGACTGTTCAACCGACTGAACTAAATCGCTCTTTAATTTGACCTTGTGTTAGATCCTGCTCGTGGCGGGGGGGGGGGGTAAAACAAGCTCTCGGGAGGTCTAGTAATTTTAGAAGAAAACGCACTGGAAATCCGACTAGAAGGGATTGTCAATGGTCAAGAAAATTCAAACAGGAGACGTTCTATTTTATATAATATTTAAGACGTGTGATATCTTAATAGGAAATGCATATGATAATCCTGAGAGGAAAACAGTGAACCTTTCCTGCTGTTTTTAAGAAAACCGCTTTGGATGTCGGGAAGGGAAGGATGTTCCACCGCCAATGCTGATTAATAACTAGTTTACGGAAAAGGATGCGAGATGTTTTAAAGAATGATAAAAATAAGTTATCTTGCTTAGAAAGAAATAAAAACTAAAAAGATACCTAGATATCTGTCTGAAAAAAGACGAATCCCAGATGTGATGGGAAATGTTTTTAAAATGATATTGTTTACATGATAGAAAATAAAAGAGGGAAGACAGCCAGTAATCGCTGGCTTTCGACTCGAGGGATGAATAGAATGTACATTCCAAGGAAACACACTGTTAATACATTATTTTTATTTTTATTTAAAACCGGAATATATTAATGGCTAACACGCCCGTTTTTTGTTTTGAGTAGTTTCCTCCGTACATTTCCTCTCTGGTTTTGATAGAGAAAGCCGGTTGGTTGGTTGGTTGGTTGGTTGGTTGGTTGGTCCGTTGGTTGGTTTTGCGGCATGTTAACCTTCGTTGATTTATTTCGTGTAACGTGACGTTCAGTGCAATTTGTAACGTGGTATGTAACATGTAACGTGACATAGAGTGCAACGTGTAACGTGGTATGTAACATGTAACGTGGTATGTAACATGTAACCTGGTATGTAACATGTAACGTGACGTAGAATGTAACGTGTAATGGGGTGTGTAACATGTAACGTGGCATAGAGTGCAACGTGTAACGTGGTATGTAACATGTAACGTGACGTAGAATGTAACGTATAACGTAATGTGTAAGTGTAACGTTAATGTGGCGTAGTGTGTACCGTGTAAGTCTGATGTAACCAAACTATAAAAGGTTGGCTAGTTGGCTGGTTGTCAGTTTAACAGTTCTGCTCCTCAATTATATACGAAGGGGAAGGGAATGGTTTGAGCCATAGGAAATGGACTCGTCGACCCGAGTTCAAATCCCGGAATGGCTGTTTTCATTTCACATTGCGCTAATACCATTGGGAAATGTATGCATTCGACTCTCTCCCGAGCAATGGGTAAATAGTAGGGCAGACTAGGCTCTTTAGCCTTGGTTAGGCAACCGGTCTAGGAGAAGGAAAACTCTGAATTCAAAAAAAAGGTCTGGGTTGGATAGACCACGAAAGGCTTTGGAATTAAATAACTGCTGTAGAGTAGCTAGCACCCCTTCAGCACTCTAACAGATGGACTGGCCCATAGCCTTAAATAGTCTACGATTAATAAGCTGAATAATATTCAGACTGATATTACGGGGAGAAACGGGTGTCTTGTCAATTACCAAATTAGTCTCATCACTTAACTACTACTTTTGGTAACTGTCGTAGAATAGCTAGCACCCCTTCATCACTCTACCAGATGGCCTGTCTCATAGCCTTAAATAGTCTACGATTAAGGACTTCAACATTGGATTAATAATCTGATTATTAATCAGACTGATCTTACTGCGTTTGGTTATACCGCATTTGACCCTCCTCTATTTCTTGTAAGTTGTTTTGTTAATTATTTTGTAACCTATTGTTCTGTGTTTTTTTATGTATCCGTTAGCACCGGATACTGGTGCTAAATCAATATATTAAGTACTAAAATCTTCTGTGTATCTTTCCACCTCGACAATACAACAATAACCCTAAAAGACTGATACGCCATTAAACAAAATGAAATAAGACAAGACAATTATATACGCTAGAAAAGTGTATAACATCGTAGGAATTGTGCTAGGCCTGAAATCATAGCGGATATATTGCAATGTATTGTATATTTTGAGTAAAATCATGGTGTGGGTCACAATGACACCAGTTTTGGAAATTTGAAGATTCTGAGAGAGAAATGAGGGTTAAAAATATATCTGACTTACTGCCAAAGGCGCCATATTGAATGGAGAATGGAAGATTTTTTGCGTCATTTTGTTTTTGTTCTCCTGTTTTCAATTGTTCATTTCGTCCGATTTATTCTTTCTTCACTTTTTTCTTCTCGTTTTTTTCTTTTCTTCTTTCTTGATTTCAAAGTTGTCTTTCTTTCAACGATTTTTTTTCTTTCTTTCACTCTTTCTTTCTAACCACGCTTTCTTTGTTCTCTTATTTCTTTAACTCTTTCTTTCTTTCTTTCTTTCACTCTTTCTTTCTAACCACGCCTTCTTTGTTCTCTTATTTCTTTCACTCTTTCTTTCTTTCTTTCTATATGGTCTTTCTTTCTTTCTTTCTTTCTATTCTTTTCCCTCTTTCTTACTTCTCGTTCTTTTCTTTCTTTCTCTCTCTTTTATTTCTACACCTTTGTTCTTACGCTTTTCTTTCTTTCTTTCTTTCTTTCACTCTTTCTTTCTAACAACGCCTTCTTTGTTCTCTTATTTTTTTCATCTTTCTTCTTTCTATATGGTCTTTCTTTCTTTCTTTCTTTCTTTCTTTCTTTCTTTCCTATTCTTTCCCTCTTTCTTACTTCTCATTCTTTCTTTCTTCTCTTCTTTCTACATTTTATTTGTTCTTTCTTTCTTTCTTTTTTTTCTTCTTTCTTTCTTTCACTCTTTCTTTCTAACCACGTTTCTTTGTTCTCTTATTTCTTTCACTCTTTCTTACTTTCTATATGGTCTTTCTTTCCTTTCTTCTTTTCTTTCTTCTTTCTTTTCTTTTCTTTCTATTCTTTTCCCTCTTTCTTACTTCTTCTTTATCTTTCTTTCTTCCTTCTCTTTTCTTTCAGTCCCACATTTTTAATTTATTTTGTCTTTCTTTTCTTTGATATGCCTCTTTCTTTACTTTTTGTCTTTCTTTTCCTTTCTTTTTCCCCACACCCCAAACAACAAACATATTCACACACGTCTTTCTTTCCGCTGACCACGTCCTTTCTTTAGGTTCTCTTATTTATTTTTCTTTCACTCTTTCTTTCCTTCTCCCTTTTCTTTCCTACATTTTATTTGGTTCTCCTTCTGTTACCGCTTTCCTCTTTCTTTTCTTTCTTTCTTTTCTTCTTGTCTATCTTTTTTCTTCTGTTTCATTTTTTCTCTTCTTGTTCTTCTCTATTATTTTTTCTTTTGGTCTTTCTTTTCTTTTTTCCCATTCTTTTTCTTTCTCTTTTCGCTTTACTTCTCACTATTTGTTCTTTCTTCTTTCGTTATTTTCCTATCCCTTTCCTTTTCGTTCTCTAACATTTTTATTTGTTCTTTACTCACGGGCGTTTTTCTTTCTTGTCTCTTTCTTTCTTTCATTTCTTCTTTCCTCTTTCTTTTCCTAACCCCACGCCTGTCTTTGTCTTATTATTTTTCTTTTGGATCTTTCTTTCTTTCTATATCTTTTCTTTCTTTCTGTCTTACCTTACTTCTCATTATTTCTTTCTTCCTCTTTTCTTTCTAACAACATTTCTTTTGTTTCTTTTTTTATTTAACAGCTTTCTTTCTTTCTTTCCTCTTTCTTCTTTTCCCACAACTTTCCTTTTCTCCTTCTTCTTTCTTACATATTTTCTTTTTCTTCCCCCCCCCACCTTTTCATTTCTTTTTTAAATACACCTTTTCATTCTTACACTTTTTGTCCTTCTCTTTCCTTTCTTTTTTTTTTCTTTCCAACACTTTCTTTCAAATTTCTTTCTTCCCTCCACCTTTTCAATTTCTTTTTAACTTTTCATTCTTACTTTACACCCACACTTTTGTCTTTCCTTTCTTTCTTTTATTTCTTTTCCACACTTCTTCATTTCTTCTATCCCAATTTTTTATTTTTTACACGCCATAATTTCCTTTTCTTTATTTTCCTTTATTTTTCTTTTCTTTCTTTTTCTTTTCTTTCTTTCTTTTCCTTCCTTACATTATTTTCTTTTCTTTCCCGACCTTTTCATAATCTTTTCCATACTTTTCATTCTTTTACACACTTTTTCTTTCTTTCATATCTTTCGTTTATTTACTTTCTTCTCACGCCTCAGTTGATTTTCCTTTTTATTCTCTCTTTCTTGCCTTCGATTCTTTTTTTTTTATTCTTTCTTTGGTAATCTTTGCGCCTGTTTTTATATTTCTTTCTTACTTCCCATTCATTATTACCTTCCCTTTCCTTTCAACACTTTCCTTCTTCCTTCCCTTTATTTTTTAATTCTTTCTTTGTATACATCTGTCTTTCCAAATGTTTTTATTTCTTTTCTTCAACTTTCCCAATTATCTATTCCTTCCTCTCCTTTCAATACCTTTCCTTTGTTCCTTCCTTCCTTTCTCTCTCCATCCTCTCTCTCGCTCTCGTCCTCTCTCTGTCGTGCTATCTCTCTCCTCTCTCTTCCTCTCTCTTCTTTCATAACCACTGTCTTTTCATTCTTTTTTTTCCACGGTGTGGGGCAGCTTCCTTTTCTCTTCTTCTTCTTCCTTTCCTCTCAACACACTATTGTTGGTTTCTTTCTTTTTCTTATTCTTTTCCAACATACCTTTTCTTCTTCCTTTCTCTTCTTTTGCCCATTTCTTTTATTTTCCCCATAATTTCTTTCTTTCTTTCCTTTCTTATTCGATTATTCTTTCTTTCTCTTCTTTCTTCTTCTTTTCTTTCTTTCCTTCCATCGCGAAGGCTTTTCCTTTTCATTTTTTTCTTTGCCCAGCAGTTTTTCATCTTTCAAATCTTTTTTCATTCCTTTTACAAGCGTTCTTTTTTCTTTCTTTCTTATCTTTTTAATCTTTCTTTTTCTTTCCTTCTTATCTTTCTTTTCTTCTATCGGCTTATTTTCTTCTTCTCGCTCTTAATTATAATTTTTAATTTTTTTCTTTCGTGCTCTTTCTCTCACTCCAAACTTTTCTTTCCTTTCTCCTTTTTTTCCTTTCTCTTCATGGCTGCTTTCTTTCTTTCTGTTTTACACCAATTCATTTGAAAAGGATCTCCAAGTCGATCTATGCTTCTACATTTTCCAAACTCTCAAAAATGACCTACGATTGATCCATCATGCCTGAACTCTCTAGACAGGCAAATGAAGTTTCATCTTTCTTCTTCACTCCTCAAAAACTAACCCAGAATTATTTAATTGTCAGTTTTATAAAAGATGGATTATTTTTGTTTTTTGTTTTTTTGTTTTTTATTCCTGTCGGCTACAAAGGGGAGACCGAATAAATTATAGGGGATGAAGCCATAAAATCTTCAATATTCAGAACTAAAACTTGATCTTTTAAATAAGATATTCGAATGAAGAACGAAAAAGTGTTCCACGCTTTTTTTAATCTTTGTTCGCAAGTTGTCAATCAAGAGAAAACCGAAAATGATAATTCAAAATGGTTAGGGTTTCCTGAAAAATTTCCGACTTAACATTCTGATGATGTAAACCAAGGTAACCAGCTTATAACCCTTTGGAACTTTGTCTTGGTAAATACATATTGGTAACATATAATCCAACAAACTGATTGAATGCTATTAATTGAGGGGCTTCGTCATGCTGTTTGCGTCTAATTGCTCGTTTTTGTTAAAATTATTCAATAATTATTTTGATAGGGCGAGAGAGGTTTTGTTTTGTTTTGTTTTATTTTTCTTTATTATTTTTTTTCTTTAATAATAATCTGCCTAAGTCTGGGTCAATTGACCATTAGAACCAAAATGTTACAAGATGACAAATTGAAAGATTTGGGTTGTAACAGAAACTTATTACAAATGGACAAAAAAAAGTCGGAATAATACTTAAAAAGTGAAAGATTATATCTGTAGTAAAACATTGATAGGATCAGTATCAATTCTGATTCCTACGTCAGCAAAACTTCTTCGGTGTGTTAACATAATCTATGCGGTTGCATAAGATATGTCATGTTCCCTGTATTTCTAAAGGAAGCCTTTTTCCTATTCACGGCGGGGGCTTTCCATGGAAGATTACAGAAATGCCCGCGAAATATGTGAAGTCGTGGGACCAGGTTGGTTCCTCAGTTTTCAGTTGGAAGTCAGACAGATAATGTCTTTCTGCCTTAGCTGAAGCTCTCACTGCATACGCGCGCTTGTTAGTCAGGATAGTTAGTTACATGAAATGTTTTAGTTAAGGAATAAAAGTTTAAAGAAAAAAATAACACGGGCTTGTGATTAATGGGTGTCTTGGTAACAGGACTGATGGAAGAGAAAATGAGTTAAGTGCGACCCGACCAGACAAGACCCCACACCCAAAACGAAGTTCCAAAAGAAAGACCCCTAAGAATAGAAAATGAACAGAAGAAGAAGTAAGAAAAGTAAGTAATTGAGAAGGGTTATCAACATATAAAATAGTGTAAGCATATTTGAAGATGAGGGATTACTTTTATACATGATAATGCAAATGCTTTGACATACATACATATATATATATATATATATATATATATATATATATATATATATATATATATATATATATGCTTAATTGGAGTCGTAACCTAATTTTGAAAATTAATTATTAATTGATTAATTTCAAAATTAGGTACGACTCCAATTAAGCATCTTATCTCTCAAAAATTATGGCAAAAGAGCCATTCTAAACAAACCTTGTTTTAACTTATCACAGCCGTCGTGTAAATAAAGTCACTAAGAGGAATGTTACCTACTCTAAACAAATCATAAAATCTAAGAAAGTTCGTTGGTGTTGGGGTTATGGGATCGGCCTGTCAGCTTGACAGGGTCCGGTTTGCAGAAATCAAACGGCACGAAGGGCGCGTCTTTCCGATCTAATAGGCTCTGGCTGATTGAGGCCTTATAGGCCGAAATGTACATAAGAGATTGAATTTTTCTCGATTTTGTTTAGCCATACATTTAATTTAGGTACTTCTCCGCCTAATTTCATTATTAATTTGATTTAATTTTTCAAAAATTAGGTACGACTTCCAAATTAAGCACTCTATTCCTTCCAAAAAGAAATTATCGCAAAAACTCATTCTATAAACAAACACTTATATATATATATAATAGTATAAATATATATATATATATATTATGTGGGCCTTGATATATATAGCAATAGCTAATCTTTTACTCGATAATTGCCGACCTCTACAATCCCCATAAGCTCCACCCACTACCCATACCGTTGCCCTTGCATGAGCCGCTCAAATATTGTTGCATAGCCCTTCTTTCTTTAGAACCGGCACTAAATAGGTATATGTTTATATACTCCTGCTTACTTCTTATCTGTCGTCTATTTCTTCTGGGCGCGGCTTTGCTTCTTCTATCGTCTTCAATCTATCTTTGGTCTGGTAATATCGTTCTAAAGGTCTCGTCTGGTTACTATTGAGGATTCCGGGTCTTGGTTTCTGTTTGGCTAGGGATTTCCTTCTGTTAATCAAGAGCCTGTGTCAATTGTTAGCTTTTAAGTAATAAACACCACAAGACTTCGATGTTTACGATGATGTTACTTTATTCGTAGATCCGGCCAGACCAGAACAAATGCGGCTCGGATCCCTAATCTCTTGCTACTTAGCTTCTAACTTCTAACAGCTCCTGAGTTTGGCTTACACTCCTTAAAAACGCACCGGAAGGGGCTTCTTATCGGGGTTCCGTTTCTCGCGGTTTTATCTCCAGAAGCGCAGGTGAGATCGAGGTCAAGCGCCGTCACTCACCCTCAAGGCCATCAGCTGCACTAATATGATTTCTACACTATTGTCATAATTATTAGGTTTCTAATGATTATGTAACAAAATGACTCATCAAATCCGCTGCAGATACGCAAAGTTTGATGCAAATATGACATAGAAAGGACGTCTTACTCGTTGAATCAGATGATGAAATTTGATGCTTATGCACCACCATATGTCTTTTAAGACCAGAAGCTGACTTACAGACTTTGTTACAGATTGCACAAGACACATTGTTTGTTCCTGGAATTTGCATGAATTGACCCTGGTGAGGTTTCCTATGATTAACATATCCAGCCTTAGAAAGCAGAACTCCACCACATGGCTGACATTTCCAACCCTCCATGGTCTCTCCAATATGACATGTGTAATCCTTTCGAAGTTGACGCTTGAGGTTTTCATGCACGATTCTTTCACTCTCAAAAACTTTATATATATTTATATATATATATATATATATATATATATGTGTGTGTGTGTGTGTGTGTGTGTGTGTGTGTGTGTGTGTGTGTGTGTGTGGAGAAAAGTAGACAAACACGGGATGTTATGGAAACTGGATTTTTATTGTCGACGATGCAACGTTTCGGTCATTTAGACCTTCTTCAGGACTTGAATATAGTTCTTGCTTCAATGAAGGACATTTTCAAAAACCTTCTCATATTTCTCCCATATATATATATATATATATATATATATATATATAATTATATATATATTATTTAGGCAGGTATTGTTAAAGACCAGAGAATATTTCTTTTTTATGATTTTCGGTTGTAGACGTTCAAGTATTCTAGTTGGTTTTCGTAGATCGGATTGGTTTGGTTTGTTTTGTTTTACGGCATATCAACCTCAGTGGGTCATTTAATGCCGATAAAGTTTTGAAATAAATCAATTCTTAATGGATAATACAATTTTTTTATAAATACATTTTCTGTTTAACCCATAGATGGGACCCTAACAGTTACTACTCCTCCGGGTCAGAGTGGACCAGGGAGCAATGGTGATGAATGGGGTGCTCCACATTCCCCAAACCTCCAAAACTGGAACCTCACCATCAGATAGAGTTTAACGTCATTCCCAGGACATGTAGACCCTCAGTCACCGCCTTCTAGCACCCGTATAAAAAAGGGTTGGGGCCTGCCATAAGGGCAATAGGATTGGGAAAATCATATAGGTGCTAGGGCTTGACGTGACCAGCTGATTGATCGGATGGGGCCTCTCCGACCGCCCGTCTAGCCCAAGATAGAGTCAACGTGGAGTATTGCAAGTTTTCGTAAATCGAGATCCAAATAGTAAAGAAACGGAGTAGTTGTATTACTTTTTGTCCATGGGGTTGTTCGGGAAGTGGATAGTGAGATACGCAAAGCGCAGCTCGACTCTTAGTCCTCTGCTCTTACTGATTTCTTCTTTTCCTCAAAAGCAAACAGATTCCAGACTTCTTTCTGGAAAAAAGTATATTTGTCTTATCACGTTAATATTCAACCAATGCAAACGCAATAAATCCAAGCTTCACTGACATATTTATTTTGATCGTGGAGTTCGGAACAGAAGAAAACGAGAGATTGTCAATTTGGCCGTAACTATGAATTTTCCCGGTAACAGCAAATTTTATTCTCTGCTAGCGGAATTCGCTTCTCCCTCACGCCGTCACAGTGAAATATTGCAGTCTCCATGACTACTTGACGGTCAAACACTTTCTCCTTGACTGCTTGATGATCAAAACCTTTTTCCCTGGATCGAGACGCGATCCTCTGTAATTATCCCAAAACGTAATTAAAAAGCCATTAATCTTAACTTTGGTTGTTTCTAAAACATTCTAAATCAAGTTTCTCTTTTTTTTAAAAACTTTTGATTCGGGGTCAATTCATGATTCAGTCACGTGATAGCCTAAACAGGTGAATAAAGGGGAAGAAGCTGTCAATTAAACTACTGGTTATTTTCCATGACTCTTCTAACGAATTACCAGTTAACTTTTGAACTCAAATATTTGTACATTTCCTAAACAAATTTGGGTTGATTGGTTGGTTGTTTTTACAGCATGTCAACACATGTTGGGTTATTTTATGCTGAAGGCGTTTTGTTTTATTCATTCTTGATGGGTATTCAACATTTTTTAAACCTATTTTCTTCTATTTAGCCTATAGATAGGTCCCTAACAGGTACTACCACTCCGGGTCAGGATTTACAAATGCTGGACATTTTCAAGTAGAATTTCAATGCTATTTCTATGTATATTGAGATTTACAAATGCTGGACATTTTCAAGTAGAATTTCAATGCTATTTCTATGTATATTGAGATTTACAAATGCTGGATATTTTTAAGTAGAATTTCAATGCTATTTCTATGTATATTGAGATTTACAAATGCTGGACATTTTAAGTAGAATTTCAATGCTATTTCTATGTATATTGAGATTTGCAAATGCTGGACTTTTCAAGTAGAAATTAATGCTATTTCTATGTATATTGAGATTTACAAATGCTGGACATTTTCAAGTAGAATTTCAATGTATTTCTATGTATATTGAGATTTACAAATGCTTGACATTTTTAAGTAGAATTTCAATGCTATTTCTATGTATATTGAGATTTACAAATGCTGGACATTTTCAAGTAGAATTTCAATGCTATTTCTATGTATATTGAGATTTACAAATGCTGGACATTTTTAAGTGGAATTTCAATGCTATTTCTATGTATATTGAGATTTACAAATGCTGGATATTTTCAAGTAAAATTTCAATGCTATTTCTATGTATATTGAGATTTACAAATGCTGGATATTTTAAGTAGAATTTCAATGCTATTTCTATGTATATTGAGATTTACAAATGCTGGATATTTTAGGTAGAATTTCAATGCTATTTCTATGTATATTGAGATTTACAAATGCTGGACATTTTCAAGGAGAATTTCAATGCTATCTCTATGTATATTGAGATTTACAAATGCTGGAGATTTTTAAGTAGAATTTCAATGCTATTTCTATGTATATTGAGATTTACAAATGCTGGACATTTTCAAGTAGAATTTCAATGTTATTTCTATGTATATTTTAATCTTTAAATATGTTTTAATATAAATCAAATCTTTATAATTTTTGCTCAAAAAAACAAGGATCGCTGATATTTAATGAATATATATATATATATATATATATATATATATATATATATATATATATATATAAAGGGTTTTGTAATTTGCTTTGAAGCATTGTGTTTATATTTGTTTGTTGGTTGGTTTTGAAGGCTATCACAATGCAAGTGTAAAGAAAAAAAAAAGTAACTGTGGTGTTGTTTGTTAACCTGTGATTTGTTCACAATTCTTATTCTTAATATTTCGAGATAAAAAAAATCCCTTCTACAGAAGATTACTAGAACTGAAATTGTTGCTAGTGGCTGTTCATTTGTTCTGTCTCATGTCTTCCAAATTCTGTGTGTGGAGGGGGGTACTTGTTTATGTGTGTGCAAGTGTGTGTGTAAGTGCGTGTGTGTGCGCGCTTATGTTTGTGTGTCTGTTCATTTGCATTTTTTTTTAAATTATTATTCCAGATTTGGCTCGCCCTCTTAGCATGGTTCAGTAATCTTCTGTAGAAGGGATTTTTTTAAGGGGGCTAACGGCTACGAACTCTATATCATCAATTTACCCAAACTGACCCTACTACCACGAACGAGTACGAAATCCTATATCATCTTCTTAAATCAACTTACGGTGACTATCACCAGAAACCCCGACTACCAACTCGCTTCGGCTACTCACACCACATCGGATCTTCTGCCCACATCAACCAACTTCTGACTACTATCACTGGGACATCTGCATCCATCACCGCTACTACTGACCGACCATTGAACATACCAAGCACTGTAGACCTTACTACTTACACTTACAAACGACTATCACCGAATATCGGACATTCTTCTTAACCCATTTCAACCGTGTAGCCTTTGTGTTTTGCTAATACATTCTTAAACTTAAAATCTGTGTTTGTCTTTTCCTTGCAACCACACACCTCATACTAACTCTGTTTATTACATTGGTGATCTATTTCAATTTATTTACAGATCGATTACCAAAAGTACATTATTATTTGACAAACAAAATATTGTAAAACAAAAATATTTTAAACGTATTTATTTATTTTTCTTCTCTTTTTTTTATTTTTCAGTGGTATTTGAAAATAAATCATTTGAACACCCGAAATATCGTTCGGGTGAATGGACCAAAGATCAAACTCTTCAGAACTTTTTGGATGGCCTCGACACGCCTGGTGATGAGGATGGTATAGTGACAGAAGAAGAATTTCTGACTTACTACGAAGGAGTCAGTG
>CM042162.1:0-25000 GCA_023376005.1 Doryteuthis pealeii
TTAGATAAGATTAGAGAGAGAGACGAGAGAGAGAGGAAAGCAGAGACGAACAGGAGAGAAGAGGAGAGAGGAGAATGAAAACAGAGACAACAGAGACAGAGTTATTGTGTAGTGTTTGGAGAATGAGGGAAGAAAGATAGTGAAAGATAGAGATATATATATATATATATATAGAGAGAGAGAGAGAAAGAGAGAAAGAGAGCGTATGGTGTGTGTGTGTGGTGAGAGAGAGAGAGAGAGAGACTAGGAGAGAGAGAGAAGAAAGAGAGAGTTTAGTGTGAGTGTGTGTGTGTGGAGAAAGAGAGAGAGACCGATATATAGAGAGATTGTTGTGAGTTGTCGTGTGTGTGTGTACGAGATGAGAGAGAGAGAGAGAGAAGAAAGGGGGATAGAGAAGAGAGAGTGTGTGTGTGTGCATGTGCGCCGGCGTGTGTATGTTGCTGGTGTGTATGTTGAAGGACGAGAGAGGAGAGAGAGAGAGAGAGAGGGAGGAAGGGAACAGACAGACAGAAGAGCCAGATAGAAGAGAGAGAGAAGAGAGACGAGAGACAAAAGGCGGTTTGGGGTGTAGCAAATTATCTGGGAGGAAATTTCTCGCCCGGAATCAATCGGATTTAATGGCGGATGAGAAAGTAAATATTTTCTACACTGACCTTCGCCCCATCCAAAATGAGCGGCAACAACAACAAATGGTGTTGAGAGAATGAAGAGGTGAGGGTCGATTGGGGGAGGGGGGTTTGTGGGTTGGTCGGAAATTTATGATGAATAATGAGTGTGGTGGTGGTGGCGATGGGCGGGGCGACGTGTGGTGGTGGCGATGGCAAAGTTGACGTAAATGATTGCTTTTTTTCCGATTTGAGTGAAATATGATTGGTGGCGGTAAATAGATGGGTGAACTTAGGGGAATTTTTTGATGAATGATTTTAGGTGGGGGTGTGGCGCGTCTGATGAAATAATGTAGTGGGTGGGGAGTGGAGAGGATAAAAGAAAGAAGAGAAGAAGAAGAAAAAAAAAAAGGAGATGGAAGAATATAAATTATGGCCGAAAAGGAAAGTAAGAAATTTTCAAATTGGCGCGAAGGAAAAATGGAATATAAAAGAAGGAGGAAACGAAGAATAAATGTAACGAGAAGAAAAAAGAAGAAAAAAGAAGAAAGAACGAAAGAAACAGAAAGAAAGAAAATGAAAGAAAGGAAAAAAAAAGAAAAGAAAGAAAAAGAATGAAGAAAAAAGAAAAGAAAGAAAAGAAAACGAAAAAAGAGAATAAGAAAAGAAAAGAACGAAAAGAAAACAGGAAAAGAATGAAATAAAGGAAATAAAGGAAAGAAAGAAGAAAAGAAGAAAAAAGAAAGAAGAAAGAAAGAAAAAGAAAGAAAGAAAAAAGAAAGAAAGAAAGAAAGAAAAGGAAATAAAGTAAATAAATAAAGTAGAAGAAATGAAAGAAGAAAAGAAAGAAAGAAGAGAGGAGAAAGAACAGAAGAAAGAAGAAAGAAGAAAGAAAGAAGAAAAGAGAAAGAAAGAAGGAATAGAGAAAGAAAAAAGAAATTAAGAAAAAGAAAAAGAAAGAAAGAAAGCAAATAAAGAAATAAAGAAGAAAAAAGAAAGAAAGAAAGGAAAGAGAAAAGAACGTTAACCATTTGTTTATTATCGCACGCAGCATTCTTGTACAACTATCATATAGCATATTATCTAGGCTTTCGTAAGGTGGTGCAGCCGTACAGTAGCCCTGACACAACCTAAAAGCCTAGAAGAATTGTCGTTTTAACCTATCATTAAGATCAGAAATATAAATGGTCACTAAAATCTGAATTTAGTTTGTTGGTTCAGTTCACAATCTCCTTAAGAGTAAAATGTCAATGTCGATATTTTTCTTATAGTCTAGTGCATTTAGAAAACACTGTAGCGGCTACTCGGCGTCGCCTGGGTAGCGGGGGAGGTGGTGGTCTAAAAAAGTAATCCCACAGATCCATAATTGTTGAATCACGAGGTGGATCCTCGCAGGTGCCATTATTAAATCCCCATCTAAAAAAAACCTTGTGTTGATCCAGATACTCTGAAAAAAAAAATTAATGTCTCCCAATTTAAAATACTAAATACCAAAAAACAAAAAACAAAAAAACCCAAAAAAACAAAAAAAAAAAAAAACAAACAAACAACTATACTGCTATCATTTAAATTTTATTTTTTAATTATCTTAACGAATCTTCATTATTTTTGTTCAAAAAGCAACATCTGGTGATAGTGAATGTGTATATATATATATTTACTTTGTCATTAATAGTTTTATTTTGTAGTTTCCTCCGGACATACATACACACAAACTGCCCTGTATGTGTGTATAGCTAGATTATTAGGTTAGCGTTTGCCAACATAGCCGACGTGATGTATTTTCGAAGTTACCGTTAGGAATTGGGAAAATTCAAAATCTTTATCTCTACTATGAATATCAATAAAACGATGTGAACGTGTGTTGATAGTTTTACAGATAAAAAGAAAATAATTTTATATCAGAATAAAATTTGTGATTTAGGATTGCTAAGTGGTTGGTTGGTTGGGATTTTTACGGCAGTCAACTCTTGTTAGGTTATTTTATGTCGAAGATATTTTGCTTTATTTTCTTGTTGGATTCACCCCTTTCTCTGTCTGTCGTCTGTCTGTCTCTCTTTCTCTCAGTTCATATCTATCTATTTATCTATCTATATTTTAAATGTATGTATGTGTGTATGTATGTATGTGTGTATATGGAGGGTTGGAAATGTCTGACATGTGGTTGAACTTTGCTTCAAGTCTGGATATGTCAATCATAAGAAATCTCACCCTAGGTCAATTCATGCAAATTTCAGGAACAAACAATGTGTCTTGTGCTATCTGTGGCAAGGTCTGTAAGTCGGCTTCTGGTCTTAAGAGACATATATGGTGGTGCATAAGCATCAAATTTTATCATCTGATTCATCTGAATCATCTCATTCAACGGGAAGGAAGTCTTTTCAATGTCATATTTGCATCAAACTTTGTGGATCTGCAGCAGGTTTGATGAGTCATTTGAAGGCTCATGCAAGAAAGGGTTCTGGTGGTGGAGTTGTGGGATTGTCAGAGACGGCAATGATCTGTAAAGATTATGCTATTGCCATCTATCTATCTATCTATCTATCTTTTAAATGTATGTATGCATGTAACTATCTATCTATCTATCTATCTATCTATATATATATATCGAAATACATTTTGAAATAAACAATGCAAAGTGGAAAGACGTTGACTTTCGGGACTCTTAAGACAGAAAATATTCTCTCAACGGACAATAAAAACAATTCAATGTAGAAAGACGTTTTTCTTTAGAAAAACACCCAGCAGACGACCATTCCCCGCATCCTGTTGGTCTGTAGTTTGATTTGTTGCCGACTATTTTGCTTTAGCTTGTTTAATACCAAAAGGACTACCACCGGACTCTCTGCTACAAATACACCCTTGTTCTACCTAGGATTTCAAGGACTACACCGGACTCTCTGAACAAATACACCCTTGTTCCATCTAGGATTTCAAGGACTACGACTGAATTCTCTGCTACAAGTACACTCTTGTTCCACCTAGGGTTTCAAAACTATAACTGGATTCTCTGCTACAAGTACACCCTTGTTCTACCTAGGATTTCAAGAACTACCACTGGATTCTCTGCTACAAGTACACCCTTGTTTTACCTAGGATTTCAAGGACTACAACTGGACATTCTACTACTAAGACTACACCCTTCTCTACCACTGGATTTACCAATAGGAGAACTAAACGCCTAAATTGGCGACCAAAATCGTAACAATGTTGATGATGATGATGATGATGATGATGAGGAGGAGGAGGAGGAGGAGGATGCGTATAAATTTTTAATATGATTCATTTTGTACGTGCATGTACCTGATTCTCCTGGTAGATTCTTTAAAATACGAGGTATGTCAGAAATGTTCCAGGACTGGTGTCACGAAAAATCATTTTAAGTCCAAACTACAAACTACATGTTATCCCTTCAAAATACCCCCCCCCTGGAGTCTAATGCACTTTCCCATTCTTCTCTGCCACGCTTGCATGAACTTCTGGAAGGATTCTCCGTAGCTTTGTCGTCACGGCCTTTTTGATGTCGTGCACATCCTCAAAACGGGTTCTCTTGTTGACCCCTTTGAGCTTTGGGAAGAGGGAAAAAATCACATGGAGCCAGATCAGGCGAGTAAGGAGGTTGTTCTAGCACAGTGATTTTCTTCTGGGCCAGGAACTCTCGGATACTCAGGGCAGTGTGTGCAGGTGTGTTGTCATGGTGAAGCACCCATGAGTTATCCTGCCACTTCTCTCACCTCTTCTCGCGCATTGAACGAAGAAAACATCCCAGTGTCTCTTTGTAGACATGTTGGTTGATCGTCTGTCTCTGTGGCAAGAACTCGCAGTGGACTATGCTCCTCATATCGAAGTTTTCGGACATACCTCGTACAAATATCAATTTGGATGTGTCTGTGTATCTGTGTCTGTGTGTTTTAGTGACATATTCAATTTCATATATCCAACGCAGCTGAACGCTTGAGTGCCGTTTAGTTTCATTAAGCGTCCAATAAATGCTTATTCATTCAGGCTTGAAAGATGACGTTCATTTCTGGAGAAATTATCGGGCAGTTCTTCATGAATGCTGACCAGATCAACGTTCTCATTCATCCAAACAATCACATTTCATATGCAGTTCCATAAAAATTCACAAATCTGGCCATTTGTAAATCCACATATTAATCAGCCGGTCTAACGACTTAACCAAAATTGGAATGACTCTCAAAACATTATTTAAAAAAAAATAGAACACTAATTAGGACTGAGACTATTCTAGTAGTGACCACCCCAAGCAGATTTAACAGGTTGGAATTCAGAGTTTTCCTTCTCCTAGACTAGTTGCCTAACCAAGGTTAATGAGCCCAGTGAAATAGATTACTAATTAGGACTGAGCCTATTCTAGTAGTAACCACCCTAAGCGGATTTAACAGGTTGGAATTCAGAGTTTTCCTTCTCCTAGACTGGTTACCTACCCAAGGTATAAATAGCCCAGTCTGTCCTACTATTTACCCATAGCTGGAGGGAGAGTAGCTGGATTCATACATTTTCCAGGGGTATTAGCGCTACGTGTACTGTAGCTTCGTTCAGGATTTGAACTCGGGTCGACGAGTCCATTTCCTATGACTCTAACCATTTCACCACACACCTCTAACTTTTATTATTCATTCAGCCCTATTGGCAGGGGCTTTAAGATACATCGACTGCACCTCTACAGAGGGGCAGACTACCCCCAACCGCCCAATGGCGCCATCTGTTGGCTGTGGGTGGGACCCGTAATGCTTAAGGATGGATTCCTGATGGCCGAACTGTCAATGACATGCAAACTCCACTTTGGCCTTTACTTGGGCTGCATAAGCGGTCGAAGAGCTGATCACATCAAGCCCTAGCACCTATATGATTGCCCCTACCCTATTTTCCATATGGCAAACCCTAAACTTTGTTTAATCATATATGTGCTAGAAGGAAGTGCGTGGTGTAATGGTTAAAGTCATGGGAAATGGACTCGTCGCCCCGAGTTCAAATCCTGGATGTGGTAATTGCATTTCACTTAGCGCTAATACCATTGGGAAAGGTATGAATCCTACTCTCCCTCCAGCTATGGGTAAATAGTAGGGCAGACTGGACTCTTTAACCATGGCTAGGTAACCAGTCTAGGAGAAGGAAAACTCTGAATTCAAACCTGTTAAAATCCGCTTAAGAAATTGACCTTGTGTCGCATCCTGTTCGTGCGGAGGGGTTTGGTAGATATATATAGGTGCTAGAAGACGGTGGCTCTTAATGTCCTGGGTATGACGTTAAACTCTATCTGATGGTTGTGTTCCAATTTTGGAGCTCTAGGGAATTTGGAGTATCCCATCATCACAGTTACTTCCAGGTCTACTCAGAACCAGAGTGGTAGTACCTGTTAGGGTCCCACCCATGGGTTAAATAGAAAAAAAACATGTTTAAAAAATGTGTTAAAAAAACTGAGTACTGAATGAATAAAACAAAAAGGTGTTCGGCATAAAATGACCCAACAAGAGTTGACATGCCGTAAAACCAAACCAACCAACCAACCATTGTTATTCACTGATCTACTCGAACGAGTGTCTTCATTTTGTTTGTTGTTATAGTCACGTTTCGGTCGTATATACCCTGCGGCCTTCTTCAGATATCTTTCATTGGTCGGTGATTTCGAAGTCAAATCTTTATTCCCTCCGCAGAGATAAGTTGTTTGCATTCCGCTCACCATTCTTAGAGGAATTCATTAATTCTTCGTTCTTCGAGAATTGACGCTTAGTCTCAAGAATGAATTAAATGGAAAGAATCAAGATATGCTCTAAGCGTGGATTGCCGAATCAGAACAAAATGCATTTAAGAGGATTGAAATTCCCAGGAATGTTACTGGCTATGACAAATACGTATAAAAAGGTTTCAGAGGACAATTATCGACAAGTTATGACAATAATAATGGAGATTCGGTATCTCTCTATATACAACCGAAACTATGTCATTGCTTACGTCACAATACCCTCAGAAACTGCGTTGATTTATCAAAGAGTATTTTTGGTTATTTCCTATAAGTCTAACATGATCAAAGGAGAACCACTCTTGACTGATAAACTATTTATTTATTTTCCCATTAAACTAACCCTAAACCCTAACACTAACCCTAAACCTTAAACCCTAAACCTAACCCTAACCCTAACCCTAACCCCGTCTTCATTTTTCCTGATAGATCAATAAATAAATAAATAATTTATCAGTCAAGAGTGGTTCCCCTTTGATCATGTTAGACTTATAGGAAATAACAGTATTTTTTATATTATAGTCATAGTCATTAATACATAGAATAAATCTTATTTATCAACGATGTCTCTATGAATATCTGAGTTAGATTTGCCTCAAACAGCCCAACTTATTAGTGTGTTTAAAATCCTGTAACGTGTCTTATATATCACTAAGAAATAAAGGTTTACATGATATATGGTGTGGTTAATTTGCATTTAATTAGAAAGACTAACGTAATCAAATAAGAACGCATATAAAAAGATGACATTTATTCTAATTATATTTTAATTGGTTTCTATATAAAATCATTCATAGAATTGATTTAAATACGTTGGAGGATAATACAATCATATTAGAGATTAATAACATCGAGTAATTATTTTATTAAACCCGATTTTGTTAAAACCAGTATGCAAATTAACGACACCATATATTATGTAAACCTTTATTTCTTAGTGATATATAAGACATATTGCAGGATTTTAAATGCACTGATGTTTCGAGTCAAATCTAATTCAGATTTTCATAGAGACATCATGACATAACATTTATTATATATATTAATAACTTTGACTACAAATTGAATATTCACTGATAAACTTACGCAATTCTCGATGGTATTGTGACATAAGCAGTGACATAGTTTCGGTTACACACAGACAGACACTGAATTTCCATTATAATAAGACGCATAAAAAGGTTTAATAACATCGAGTAATTATTTATTAAATTATTATCAAATTTATAAACAGTTTTGCTCTATCACCTCTAGTTTTCTGTCTTTTAAATAGCCTCCTTTTAGTATATACAGAGTATATACGTGCTTATTTCAACAGTTGCAGCAGCTTATTACAGATAAAACAGGATAGATAAAGAACATTGACGGAATAAATATACTTAGATGACACAATGTACACAATTCATAGTACCACAGACAGTTAGAAATGTGTTTTCTTAGATGATCTGCTGTCTGCCAATGCACTACTGGCCAGTGCACCACTGGCTGTTGATTGAGACGTGTTGGCTACGCATAACTGCCAAAATCCGTCTTGATATTTAGCTATATATATATAATGTAATGCTATCACTTATATGCCCGTTGGAATCCAACGGGCATATATTATACCAACTGAGATTAATCGAAAACTCGATTAATCCAACGGATGTAACCCTGAAGAATCAATCGATGAAACTCGAGTAGGTTACTCCTATCCATTGTATTAATAAATTTTTGCTCTACATTGTATTGAGCACTTTGTATTTGTTTTTTCTCAGTCTTAACCCCTGGATACTGTGCGCTTCCAACGATCGTACTCATACCCACCGGTAAGCTACTACTCATACATTAACACACACAACACAACACACATATATATATATATATATATATATATATATATATTAGCATAATGAAAGTTTTAGCAATATATATAATAAAGGGAATGATTTATCGGTAAAATATATTGAATTAATCACAATATATGGTTGATACAAATATTACTCGGATAAGACAGTGTTATAACAAATATAAAGTCCCCAATACGTTAATAGAGCGGATTTAGTATTACAGTGTGTACGGAAGTAACCTACTTGAGTTTTACCATAAGGATCTTCAGGGTTAATTTCCGCTGGATTAATCAAGATATTGATTGCGGAAGTCAATATTCACCCCTGATAATGGCACTTTAAAATGCCGAAAGTACTTGGGATAAAAACTTTGGTGGACTAAACCACAGATTCCATCCAAATGTAAAAAAGTTGGCCTCGGAAAGATCGTTAAAAAATTGTTAAACAGGAGACGTGTCTTATGTTTAATTCTACTTGTATAAATGAAAGAATGCTGCCCAATATATATATATATTCCCGCCTAATTCATTATTAATTAATTAATTTTCAAAATTAGGTACGACTCCAATTAAGCACTTATTCTCCAAAAAATTATCGGCAAAAAGCCATTCTAAAACAAACCATATATATATATATATATATATATATATATATATACCTATTGGGATAGAAACACAGAGACACATATGTATGATTGCTGATTGCACAAATGGTTTTCGATATGAATTCAATTTCAAGCGTTATCAGTCTCAGTTTACTAATGTTTTTACCTGGGGCCAATTTACACCTGTTCGAAATCAATAAAGTTCTCATCAATTACAATCAGTGTCAGGTAATCTTTACAGAAACCGGGTGGTAGTGTCAAAAATCAATCAATCAACTGGAAGTTTCTTATATCGTTTCATTGCCACATTATTTACATTTCGAGTACAATAGTACGAGTACCATACATTCGGATACCATATATTCAGGTACCATATGGAGGCGCGTGGTTAGAGTCATAGAAAATGGACTCGTCGACGCGAGTTCAATTCCTGGACGAAGTTGTTTGCACTTCACATGGCGCTATTTTTTTATTTTACTTTACTGTAAAAAAAAAAATTCATTTAAATTCATGTAAAAAAAAAATTCATTTAAATAGAAATGCCATAATTAGACTACTTCAGTTCCAGTGATCTTTTGAAAAAAGAGATTTTATCTCGAAAATTCAAGAATAAAATACAGGTTAACACACAACACCATTGTTACCGTATTATTATTTTTTTCTTTACACCTGCATTGTGATAGCCTTCAAAATCAACCTCCAAACCAATATATATATTTGGGAAAGGTATGAATCCAATTCTCCCTCCAGCTATGGGTAAATAGCTGGGCAGACTGGACTCTTTAACTATGGCTAGGTAACCAGTCTGGGAGAACGAAAACTCTGAATTCAAACCTGTTAAACTCCGCTTAAGAAATTGACCTTGTGTCACATCCTGCTCGTGCGGAGGTGTTGGTAAATAAATATATTCAGGTACCATATATTCGGGTACCACAATGGGAAATTATCGGGTGGATAATAATTTGATATTTGTGCTAACGCTCTGCTGTCGGTTTGGTGTGGTTGGTTTGGTTTATTTTACGGCATATCAACCCCGGTGGGTCATTTAATACCTACTTAATTTTGGATTCATATTGGTAGTTTGGTAGAAAATAAATATGTATATGTATAGATTTTAACTATTGTTCAATTATTCATATTTTTGTGTACAATCCCAATTCTTTTAGGAAATGTAAAATCCTGGATGGTCTTATTTTCGTGAAAAGTTCTTTCAAATTACTTGCTTGGTAGTATTTTGTTTGCACTAGATCACAGTCTACACGCTCTAGTAGTATAGGTTTCACTGTAAATCTCTCTTGGCATGTGGTGCATATTGGGGATTCTGTGCCGTCAAGTAATTGATGATGGGTGATGTAGGTGTGGCCTATGTGAAGGCGGGTCAGATGCGCTACTGACAAATCAAGTCGTGCCGTCGTGGCGTAATGGTTTGTCGCAGATCCATTACTCGTACTAGCAAGAATATCTGCCATCCGTCGGGCGCGAGTTTTTAAGTTTTAATGTAGTAAGATATCATATTAAATTAGAAAGGACTAACGAAATTAAATGAGAACGAATATAAAAATATTACACTTATTTTAATGTTATTTTAATTGATTTCTATAAAAAAGATTATGAGGTCACCACAGAGAGCTCCTATCTATTTAATAGGAGAGCCTTGCTCTAAGCCTAAGGTCGTGACCGTCAGCTAGATTATATATATAATATATATATATATATATATATATATATATATATATATATATATAGGCCACAGTCCCAACGCGATTTTGGTTCAATTATGTCGGATGTAAAAGATGGCTCAATAATTTTTACGTAACGATGAAGATAAAATCACAAAAAGAGTAGACTTACTTTTCGCTTTCTTGGTTTCATAATTAATTAATTAAGTTTTAAATGAGTATAAAAATAAAATTAAGTTTTAAATACGTATAAAAATTACTTTAAATGAGTATAAAAATTAATTAAGTTTTAAATACGTATAAAAATTACTTTAAATGGGTATAAAAATTAATTAAGTTTTAAATACGTATAAAAATGACTGTAAATGAGTATAAAAATTAATTAAGTTTTAAATACGTATAAAAATTACTTTAAATGAGTATAAAAATTAATTAAGTTTTAAATACGTATAAAAATTACTTTAAATGAGTATAAAAATTAATTAAGTTTTAAATACGTATAAAAATTACTTTAAATGAGTATAAAAATTAATTAAGTTTTAAATACGTATAAAAATTACTTTAAATGAGTAAAAAAATTAATTAAGTTTTAAATACGTATAAAAATTACTTTAAATAAGTATAAAAATTAATTAAGTTTTAAATACGTATAAAAATTACTTTAAATGAGTAAAAAAATTAAGTTTTAAATACGTATAAAATTACTTTAAATGAGTATAAAAATTAATTAAGTTTTAAATACGTATAAAATTACTTTAAATGAGTATAAAAATTAATTAAGTTTTAATACGTATAAAAATTACTTTAAATGAGTATAAAAATTAATTAAGTTTAAATACGTATAAAAATTACTTTAAATGGGTATAAAAATTAATTAAGTTTTAAATACGTATAAAAAATTACTTTAAATGAGTAAAAAAAATTAAGTTTTAAATACGTATAAAATTACTTTAAATGAGTATAAAAATTAATTAAGTTTTAAATACGTATAAAAATTACTTTAAATGAGTATAAAAATTAATCAAGTTTTAAATGAGTAAAATACGTATAAAATTACTTAGCTCCGAAATAAAAATTTGCCAATGAGATTAGTGAATTTTGTGATTTTATCTTAATCATTACATAAAAATTATTGAGCCATCTTTTACATCCGACAGATTTTAAAAAGTAAAGCACTTTTCGCCTCTGGGACTGTAGCCTAATATATATATTTACCAACCCCTCCGCACGAGCAGGATGCGACACAAGGTCAATTTCTTACGCGGAGTTTAACAGGTTTGAATTCAGAGTTTTCCTTCTCCTAGACTGGTTACCTAGCTATGGTTAAAGAGTCCAGTCTGACCTGCTATTTATCCATAGCTGGAGGGAGAATTCATGCCTTTGCCGAGTGTATCAGCGCCATGTGAAATGCCAGCGGCTTCGTCCAAGAATTGAACTCGCGTTGACGAGTCCATTTCCTACGACTCTAACCATTAGACCACGCGCCTCCATATTGTAGCCTAATATATCCTACTTCTAAATGGTCACCCAACTAAGCACTGAGCAGTCTCATTGCTGCTTAATTTAAGTGATTTGCTGGGAACCGGTGTTTTCAACGTGACATGAATGTATAAAGTAATTAAAGTCGTTGGGGTGGCTTAAAGTCAGTATCAGACAGACAGCGAGGGACTCTATCCCCTTTTCACTTATACTAGACTAAGGAGATTGCTTTTAAGCCCCTGAAGTGGAATGACACGCCTACCATCAGCTCCTTACTTTACCGCACATATCTCTGTATTACTCATATGCTGACTTGGTGAGGGCCGGTATCAATCCAGGAACTTTGCGATTCCTAGTCAAATACTCTACCGACTGAGCTAAACCAGCCCTATATATATATATATATATATATATATATATATATATATGTGTGTGTGTGTGTGTGTGTGTGTGTGTGTGTGTATTTGACATGAAAACAGTAATAAGAAAGTGTGATCCTAGTTCTTTTTAGTTTTTATACTGCTCTGCTGGCCAGCCTTTGAGCACTTTTTGAGGCATCAAAACACTTTTTAAACTATTGTTTATACCCATCTGTGATATATATATATATATATATATATATATATATATATAAAGGGTGGCTTACCGGGGAATATGGGCACGATCATAGGAGGTGCACAGGATCCAGGGGTTAAGTCCGTGATAAAACAAATACAAAGTGCTCAATACAAAGTAGAGCAAATTTATTAAAGAAATGGATAAAATAGAAACCTACTCGAGTTCCATCGTTAGAATCATCAGGGTTAAATCCACTGAATTAATCAAGTTACCGATTAATTGCAGCTGATCACACGTATGTTCATTGAATAAGATTTTACGTAAAATCTTATTCAATGAACATACGTGTGATCAGCTGCAATTAATCGGTAACTTGATTAATTCAGTGGATTTAACCCTGATGATTCTAACGATGAAACTCGAGTAGGTTTCTATTGTATCCATTTCTTTAATATATATATATATATATATATATATATTATATATATATATATATATATATGAAGACAGACATTTCTTGTCACGTTGACAAGTCTGAGGAAAACACGATTGTGTACATAGCCAATCTTTTAAGATTACTTTTATTTTAAGATTCAAATAGTGAACATTTGCAGATTGTCTGGCCATATCGTCTGTCAGCCATCTTTTTCCATCGACGGCGACTTTGATGTTTGTTAATTTTCAATCGTGAATATTGATTAAAGCGAAATATTGATTGAAAAAGGAAAATCGAGGAACTCTTTGACGTCAAAGACAGAATTGAAGAAGAATTGGAAATCTGCTTAACGTCATTGACCATTATCGATTTTTTTCTCCAAGAGGCAATAGAATATCCGTCCATCATTCATCACTTTCTCCATTTTTAGAACAAACGATACAATTCTAATAATCTTCTTTTCTAATGGCGTTGTTGTTATAATCGCCATTGTTTCTTTTGTCATCAATACGCTTGGGGGATTTTTTTGGGTTTTTTTGTTTTGTTTTCTTCTTCTATTCAGAGATACAATTACAGTTATTGTATCTTCATTATCGTAAGCATTAAAGCCATTCAGAACGGATAGAATCATTATTATCAAGATATCTAAATGTCTTTTTATAGAATCACTTGGAGCAGTGAAACTTATCCGGTTATTTCCTAGTTGAGTAACATGATATTACTGGGTGACCCAGAAAAAACAGAACCCAAATTATTTATTTTCCCATTAAACTAACCCTAACCCTAACCCTAAACCCTAAACCCTAATCCTAACACCCCCTAGTTGAGTAACATAATATTACAGGATGACCCAGAAAAAACAGAACCCAAATTATTTATTCTCCCATTAAACTAACCTTAAAATCTAACCCTAACCCTAAACCCTAACCCTAACCCTAACCCTAACACCCCCTAGTTGAGTAACATAATATTACAGGGTGACCAGAAAAACAGAACCCAAATTATTTATTCTCCATTAAACTAACTTAAAATCTAACCCTAATCCTAAACCCTAACCAACCCTAACGCCCCCTAGTTGAAGTAACATGATATTACAGGTGACCCAGAAAAAACAGAACCCAAATTATTTATTTTCCCATTAAACTAACCCCAAACCCCAACCCTAACCTTAACCCTAAACACTAATCCTAACCCTTGTTCGACTTAAACTCCCCCCACCCCGCAAAAATTTAAATTAACAGTTTATTACAAAATTTGTGGGTTCTGTTTTTTCTGGGTCCCCTGTAATATTATGCTACTCAACTAGAGGGGGTTAGGGTTAGGGTTAGGGTTAGGGTTAGGGTTTAGGGTTAGTTTAATGGGAAAATAAATAATTTGGGTTCTGTTTTTTCTGGGTCACCCTGTAATATTATGTTACTCAACTAGGAAATAACCTCTTGTTCTTGTTCTTGTTCTTCTTCTTCTTCTCTGCTGTTGCTGCTGGCAATCTACAAGACATTTTAAGAGATTATTGGTTCAATTCAAAATGGATGATAAAATTATACGTTGATGTAATTAATTTTCTCTTTTCCCTCAGATCAGATTTTGTGAAACTAAACTGTAATTAAATAATTATCATCCGTTTTAATTTAAGACCATTTATAATTATTCGTTTAACTAATTAAACTGTGATTTCCTACCAAGTGACAGGGTGAAGTAAATCAGGAGGATTCGTTAATTGTAAAAAAAACAAAAAACAAAAGCAAAAAGAAAGAACAATAATAAAACGTAAAGAAAGAAAGAAAGGTTTAATGAAAACAAATTCTTCCGACCAGAGAGCCTTGCGCAGTGTAATAGTCAGTGAACTAGATTAACAGACGATTATGGGTCCCAACTAAAGTTTCTAAATAGATTGTAGGGTTTTTATTTATGATCTGGGGAAACAACTAAAGCCGTCTAGCTCCTACCTTGTAACCTATACTGTGTAATTCATTTCTAAGAACCTATTGAAATGTATTTACAGTTAGCTTAAAATGGTGAGGGGGAAAAATAAAATTTATGGGTCCCAACTAAAGTTTCTAAATAGATTGCAAGCTTTTTATTTATGATCTGGGGAAACAACTAAAGCCGTCTAGCTCCTACCTTGTAACCTATCCTGTGTAATTCATTTCTAAGAAACTATTGAAATGTATTTACAGTAGCTTGAAATGGTGAGGGCGGAAAAATAAAAACTTATGGGTCCCAACTAAAGTTTCTAAATAGATTGCAAGGTTTTTATTTATGATCTGGGAAACAACTAAAGCCGTCTAGCTCCTACCTTGTAACCTATACTGTGTAATTCATTTCTAAGAACCTATTGAAATGTATTTACAGTTAGCTTAAAATGGTGAGGGGGGAAAAATAAGAATTTAATGGGTCCCAACTAAAGTTTCTAAATAGATTGCAAGGTTTTTTTATTATGATCTGGGGAAACAACTAAAGCCGTCTTAACTCCTACCTTGTAACCTATACTGTGTAATTCATTCTAAGAACCTATTGAAATGTATTTACAGTTAGCTTAAAATGGTGAGGGGGAAAAATAAGATTTATGGGTTCCAACTAAAGTTTCTAATAGATTGCAAAGGTTTTTATTTATGATCTGGGGAAACAACTAAAGCGTCTAGCTCCTACCTTGTAACCTATCCTGTGTAATTCATTTCTAAAGAAACTATTGAAATGTATTTACAGTTAGCATGAAATGGTGAGGGAGGAAAAAATAAAATTTATGGGTCCCAACTAAAGTTTCTAAATAGATTGCAGGTTTTTATTTATGATCTGGGGAAACAACTAAAGCCGTCTAGCTCCTACCTTGTAACCTATCCTGTGTAATTCATTTCTAAGAAACTATTGAAATGTATTTACAGTTAGCATGAAATGGTGAGGGAGGAAAAAATAAAATTTATGGGTCCCAACTAAAGTTTCTAAATAGATTGCAAGGTTTTTATTTATGATCTGGGAAAACAACTAAAGCTGTCTAACTCCTACCTTGTAACCTATCCTGTGTAATTAATTTCTAAGAAAATATTGAAATGTAACTTGAAATGGTGAGGGAAGAAAAAAAAAGAAGAAAACACTGGGACGCATGGATACGATTTTACTGCGTCCTTTTAGATGTTTGTGCGTCAGATACGTACATTGCCTTGTACTACTATGTACGAAAACGAGTGAAACAGAGAAGAAAGTAACCGCCACAGTAAAGAGAGTCAGAAGGAAGGAGAGACAACAGCAGTCCCATCAAGCATCACTTTTTGTGTGCAGAGACTGCCATTCAAAAATTGGCCTGCTAGGTACTCGCGTAGATACAGATAAAAAATTGGACACTACTCCACCGTTAGTAGATAGAAGGATGTCAACAATTAATTAACAGACGATCACTAGTGAGATCGGTCCACACTAAGCAGTAGGATTCAGTGGGTATAAAAATTAATTAGAATTCGTCGGCATCCCCTTTTGGGGTGCGTCAGGCACCCGGCAATAAACCCAGTCCTGTCCCTTTTAGGTGAGGTTGCAGAAGCTGCGTGGGTCATTTGATGTCAACTAAGTTTTGGATTCGTAGCGGTAATTTGTTAGAGAAAAATTGTAGCGGTAATTTGGTATAGAAAAATTGTAGCGGTAATTTGTTATAGAAAAATGTAGCGGCGTAATTTTGGTAGAGAAAAATTGTAGCGGTAATTTGGTATGAAAAATTGTAGCGATAATTTGGTAGAGAAAATTGTAAGCGGTAATTTGTTAGAGAAAAATTGTAGCGGTAATTGGTAAGAAAATTATAGCGGTAATTTGGTAGAGAAATTGTTGCGGTAATGTGTTAGAGAAAAATTGTAGCGGTAATTTGGTAAAGAGTAAAAATTGTAGCGGGTCAATTTGTTAGAGAAAATTGTAGCGGTAATTTGTTAGAGAAATTGTAAGCGGTAATTTGGTAGAGAAAAATTGTAGCGGTAAATTGGTAGAGAAAATTGTAGCGGTAATTTGGTAGAGAAAAATTGTAGCGGTAATTTGGTAGAGATAAATTGTAGCGGTAATTTGTTAGAGAAAAATTGTAGCGGTAATTTGGTAGAGAAAATTGTAGCGGTAATTTGTTAGAGAAAAATTGTGCGGTAATTTGGTAGAGAAAAATTGTAGGCGGTAATTTGTTAGAGAAAAATTGTAGCGGTAATTTGTTAGAGAAAAATTGTAGCGGTAATTGTTTGTAGCGGTAATTTGGTAGAGAAAAATTGTAGCGGTAATTTGTTAGAGAAAAATTTGTAGCGGTAAATTTGCGAAAAATTGTAGCGGTAATTTGGTAGAGAAAATTGTAGCGGTAATTTGGTAGGAAAATTGTAGCGGTAATTTGGTAGAGAAAAATTGTAGCGGTAATTTGGTAGAGAAAAATTGTAGCGGTAATTTGGTAGAGAAAAATTGTAGCGGTAATTTGGTAGAGAAAAAATATGTATATTGCATAGATGTTAACTATTGTTCAATTACTCATATTTTTTAGTAAAATTCTTTTAGGAAATGTAAAATCCTGGATGGTCTTATTTTCATGAAAAGTATTTTCAAATTATTTGTTTGGTAGTATTTTGTTCGCACTAGATCAAAGTCTACACACTCTAGCAGTATATGTTTCACTGTAAATCTCTCTTGGTATGTAGTGCATATTGGGGGTTCTGTGCCCTCTAGTAAATGATGATGGGTGATGTAGGTGCGGCCTATGTGAAGGCGGGCCAGCACAATCTGTTCAATTCTTTCGAGTTTGAGAATTATGAATAGAATAGGTGTGACAATGTGTAATCATTGCAATTAATAATGTTTGCGTCTGGTACGAAAAAGAAAGACAGAAAATAAAAGAAAGAAAAAAAATGTTTATTTGGACCATATGACCTTTAGGCACCCTTTTTGCGATCTCGTTTCATAAGGACTTTTTTTCATTTACACCGCCAAAATCCGGTTGTTTGTTAGGGGTTAGGGTTGGGGGTTAGTTTTATGATTAAAAAAACTCAAAAAATCATCTGTTAACAAACAACCAGATTTTGGCGTGTAAATGAAAAAAAGTTCCTTATGAAACGAGATCGCAAAAAGGGTGCTTAAAGGTCATATGGTCCGTTTATTTTCATACATTGCATTTTTTTCCAAAAAAATAAAGAAAAAAACACAACAAATAATTAATGTGTTAATGTGTGGAGGATGATCACTAATTAGGACTGAGCCTATTCTAGTATTGACCATCTCGTATATGTTTTTGTTAATAAAATCAAAGTCTAAATGGAAAACTTATGGACATTAGAATCTTAAAATATCTTCAAATTTTTATTACCTTATCTTTTCGTGCCCGAAACATAGACTTATTTTGGTTATTTCCTATAGGTCTAACATGATCGAAGGGGAACCACTCTTGACTGATAAATTATTTATTTATTTTCCCATTAAACTAACCTAAACCCTAACCCTAATCCTAACCCTAAACCCTAACCCTAATCCTAACCCCGTCTTCTTTTTTCCTAGTAGATCAATAGATAAATAAATAATTTATCAGTCAAGAGTGGTTCCCCTTTGATCATGTTAGACTTATAGGAAATAACAGTATTTTTTTATATCATAGTCATAGTCATTAATACATAGAATAAATCTTATTTATCAACGATGTCTCTATGAATATCTGAGTTAGATTTGCCTCAAAACAGCCAAATTTTTTATGGTTAATCTTGCCCTGGTAAAACCAACTAACTAACCAACCAACAAACCATTGATTATTGTCCATTGTAACCAATGATGACACCATGCGAACCCGTTTCCTCCAATATGTCCGGTCTCTGGTTGCGTCTTGCCAAGTGCCTATGAGGATGTTTAAATTCTCCAGGTTTCTCTTGATGTTGTCTTTGTACCTGAGCTTTGGTCTACCAATTCCACGTGACCCCTCTCTCAGTTGAGAGTACAGAATCTGCTTAGGTTTTCAGATTTAAACTTGAAGAGATTGTAAAGTAAAGTCGTCGGGGTGGCCTAAAGTCGGTATCAGCCAATCAGCGAGGGAGTCTTTTCACTTGCGCTAGACCAAGGAGATTGTTTTTTAGCATCTGAGGTGGAGCGCCACACCTACCATCAGCTCCTTACTTTACCGCACAGATCCCTGTGCTACTCATACGCTGAGTTGGCGAGGACCGGTATCGAACTAGGAACCTTGTGGTTTCTAGCCGAACGCCTACCGACTGAGCTAACCCGGCCATGAGGGAGAATACTTGGATATATATATATATATATATATATATATATATATATATCTATATATATATATATATATATATATATATATATATATATATATATATATATATATATATATATATATATATATATATATATATATATATATATATATATATATATATATATATATATATTATATATATATATATATATATATATATATATATATATATATATATATATATATATATATATATATATATATATATATATATATATTATATATATATATATATATATATTATATATATATATATATATATTGACCTTGTGTCACATCCTGCTCGTAAAATATATATATATATATATATATATATATATATATATATATATATAGAGCTCAATGTGCCTAATAACAGTGAGTAAAAGGACAGAGCAAGAAATTTAGTAAATGAAGAAAAACTCTAAACTTGCTTCATTACAATAATTTATTTCAACCGTTTTAATACGGCATCTTCAGGTAATCACAAGAACATGACTCTTCAGTAAGAGTCATGTTCTTGTGATTACCTGAAGATGCCGTATTAATACGGTTGAAATAAATTATTGTAATGAAGCAAGTTTAGAGTTTTTCTTCATTTACTATATATATATATATATATATATATATATATATATATATATAAACATTTTAAAAGTTATCTATCTATCTATCTATCTATCTATCTATATAATATATATATATATATATATATATATATATATATATATATATATATAGCTAACTTTTAAAATGTTTTATAAGAATCGAATGTCTTAAAATAAATTAAATTCACTGTATTATTATTGCTTTTTTTATTTTTTATTTTTGTTTAGATGGATCCATTTTAATATTTTTTGCTGTTTTTTTTTGTATGTGTAAAAAGGAAACAAAAATAGTAGACCACCACGTTCTTTCTGGAGTGAGGAATTTTCTTTTTACAAAACAAAACATTGTGTTTGTTTTTGAAGAGCCTTCGGGAGCTGTTAAAAATATTTAAACAGATATATATATTTACCAACCCCTCCGTACGAGCAGGATGTGACACAAGGTCAATTTCTTAAGCGGAGTTCAACAGGTTTGAATTCAGAGATTTCCTTCTCCTAGACCGGTTACCTAACCAAGGTTAAAGAGCCCAATCTGCCCTACTATTTACCCATAGCTGGAGGTAGAGTAGAATTCATACCTTTCCCAAGGGTATTAGCGCTAAGTGAAATGCAATTACCATGTCCAGGATTTGAACTCGGGGCGACGAGTCCATTTCCCATGACTTTAATCATTACACCACGCGCTTCCTACTATTTAAACAGATATAAGTAATTCTTTAGAGCAGAAGAAAGGTTATCAATTTTAAATATACAGTAGAGACTGAATTCTTATCTGTGTGTCGTGCCTGCGAATTCCTGTCTGTGTAGCATGTCCTTTTCATTCTCTTTCTTTCTTTCTAATAAAAACGGAATGATCCACTATTTAGCTGTAGTGAGGGCACTCATAAGATACAAGAATTCGGGGGATAAGCGATACCAGATAATCAGGATATACATTTTTGCATTTCATCTTGGACGATTGGGACAGTCTCATTTTTAACCAGATGGTGTTACAAGATGTTAACGGTTGTGTAATTAAAGAACACGAGTATTGATATATTGATCTTACTCAGAACCAAGAGTCACGGCTTATCTATGGATTGAATAGAAAAAACATGAGTTTAAGAATATGTGTTTAAAAAAAAATGAGTATCCATCAAGAATGAATAAAACAAATACGTCTTCGGAATAAAATAACCCAATTGGTTGATATGCCGTAAAACCCAACAAATCACGTGTTTAAGAATATGTGTTTTTAAAAAATTTGAGTACCCTTCAAGAATGAATAAAAAAAAAGTCTTCGGCATAAAATAACCCAATTGGTTGACATGCCGTAAAAAACAACCAATCACGCGTTTAAGAATATGTGTTTTAAAAAATTGAGTATCCGTGAAGAATGAATAAAACAAATACGTCTTCGGCATGAAATAACCCAATTGGTTGACATGCCGTAAACCCAACCAACTACAGGTTTAAGAATATGAGTTCAACCCCCCCCCCAAAAAAAACAAACAAACAAACTGAGTACCCATTAAGAATGAATAAAACAAATACGTCTTCGGCATGAAATAACCCATCTTGGTTGACATGCCGTAAAACCCAGCCAACCACAGGTTTAAGAATATGAGTTCAACCCCCCCAAAAAAAAAACCCAAACAAACTGAGTACCCATTAAGAATGAATAACACAAATACGTCTTCGGCATGAAATAACCCATCTTGGTTGTCATGCCGTAAAACCCAGCCAACCACAGGTTTAAGAATATGAGTTCAACCCCCCCCCAAAAAAAAAACAACAACAAACAAACTGAATACCCATTAAGAATGAATAAAACAAATACGTCTTCGGCATGAAATAACCCATCTTGGTTGACATGCCGTAAAACCCAGCCAACCACAGGTTTAAGAATATGAGTTCACCCCCCCCCCCACAAAAAAAAAACCCAAACAAAACTGAGTACCCATTAAGAATGAATAACACAAATACGTCTTCGGCATGAAATAACCCATCTTGGTTGTCATGCCGTAAAAACCCAGCCAACCACAGGTTTAAGAATATGAGTTCAACCCCCCCCAAAAAAAAAAAAAAAAAAAAAAAACAAACTGAGTACCCATTAAGAATGAATAAAACAAATACGTCTTCGGCATGAAATAACCCATCTTGGTTGACATGCCGTAAAACCCAGCCAATCACAGGTTTAAGAATATGAGTTCAACCCCCCCCCACAAAAAACCCAAACAAAACTGAGTACCATTAAAAATGAATAAAACAAATACGTCTTCGGTATAAAATGACCCAACAAGGGTTGACATGCCGTAAAACCCAACCAACCAACCAACCAACCAACCATCACTGCGAAACGATTTTCTATTTTCTTGTTTTTCGTTAGAAACCATTTTGAAATGATTCGTGTTGGTTTATGAATAGATAATAACACAACGCCTACAATTTCCCGCCCACACAACTAAAAATAGTTCTTCCCTAAGCTATGGGGTGACGATTACATCAAGTGATACCAGTCAACTTGGCTAAAAAGACCTAACAACCATCACCAGTCACTGTCCATATTCCTTGACCCAAGTGACTTTTCTCTTCTCATAAACTAATGTCGAAGCATTCGTCCAATTTTCCAATGACAAACACGAATAATCCCATCTTTAACCTAAGACAACCTGGTATTTTACACAAATCAAATAGTAAGAACCGGGATTAACAGTAACTAGTTGTTTCTGCGGCATGTAAACCCTTGCTGGATTATTTCATTGTATATACAACACAAGTTGATATTTAACCTTTTAAATAGTTTCTTATTTGCGGCTAGAGAATATCTAATTCTTTTTCACGTTTAATTTTCAGGTGATTATCTATCTATCTATCTATCTTCGTTTCCATAATAATGACGTTATCTTCATCAAATTGAGGGCGGCAACCCGTGATACTTAGGGACGGAATCCTGGTCACGTCAGGTCCTAGCACCAATATGATTGTCTTGACCATATTGCTCTTATGTTGATATTTAAACTGAATATTTTCTTTCTTTCGTTCTTTCTGTCTTTCTTTCTTTTCTTTCTTTATTATTATTATGCCGACCTCTGTTTAGGATTTATGGTTTCCAATGATATGCTATAAAAGAATACATATTCACAATATATTATGGACTCTCTCGTCGATTTTCGACGCATGAGGGTTCACACACACAATGAACACCCACACAGTGATTTGTTTATAGTGGTGAAGGCTTGTGTTGGACCATCCACACTTTTCGACACAGTCGATAGGAAAGAATTGGTGCATCAAGGGTTGCCACAAACCCAATCAACGACCGACCTCAGGAATTTTGAATTCAGAGTTATTCCTCTCCTAGACTGGTTACCTGTGTGTGTGTGTGTGTGTGCGCGTGTGCGTGTGTGCGTGCGTGTGCGCGTGTGTGTTTGATAAAGAAAAATGCTTAAAAATCGGAGCCTATATATATTTCTACCCAGTAAGTATCGGTATATACCTATGAGATACTGGAGAAGCAAGGACGAACTCATAAGTGACGTTCCCCATGGAATCCAGCACGTGGGCACAGCAGTGTGGGCCGTCTAGCAAAGACGTATATTGACCAGCTCTGCGGTGATACTAGATGCTGTGCAGAAGAGCTCTCTCGAGGGAGGGCAATGAACGATCGGGACAGTTGGCGAGAGAGAGTTGTTATGGATATCCGTTGCTAATAACGCGACATGATGATGATGTTCATCATCATTCACCATATTGAATGTTCAAAGTCCAACTATGACTCAACAATCCTCTAATCTTCAATCCCATGATGATGATGATAGGGTACGACGGTAACGTTTACACGAGATGAGATACCATGGCAGTGGTGATTATAAGCAAGGTTATAAAGTCCTATTCGCCCAATAAACTCGGTGCATACATGATTTGAATATAGAACTGTCATCCTCGTCATTCAGCTGTCTCTCAACCCCACCACCATATTCAATAATAATAATAATAGACCAATAATAATAATAATAATAATAATAATAATAATAATAATAGACCAATAACTTGTCTACCCATGATGTGGAAAATTCTAACTGCTGTTATAAAAGAAGAAATATGCTTTTCACTCAATTGGCGGAAACTTTTCCCAGAAGAACAGAAAGGATGCCGCAAGGGAAAAAGAGGAACCCATGATTTACTTTATATAGACCAACACATTCTTTAAGAAGTAAAAAATAGACGGAAAAATATTGCTATGGCCTGGATCGATTACAGAAAAGCCTATGACATGGTCCCACATACTTGGATTTTAGAATGTCTAAAAATGTATAAAATTTCCAACAACATCATAAACTTCATTAAAAAAGCCATGGAAAATTGGCGAGTTCAATTAAAAGCTGGAAAACAATCCCTGGCAGACGTAACAATCCAAAGAGGTATCTTCCAAGGAGACTCATCATCACCACTACTCTTTTATTATAGCAATGATGCCGCTTAATCATATACTTAAAAATGTACAGGGGATACAAATTCACTAACTCACAAGAAAAGATAAACCACCTTATGTACATAGATGAAAAGAATTTTTGCAAAAAATGAAAAAAGAATTGGAGAGCCTAATACAAACTATTAGAATATATAGCCAGGATATAGGGATGGAATTTGGAATTGAAAAGTGTGCTATGCTAGTAATAAAATGGGGTAAAAGAAAATTAATGAATGGAATACAACTGCCAAATCAGGACACTATAAAATCACTTGATGAAAATGAAAATTACAAATTTTAGAAGCGGGCAACATCAAGCAAACATAAATGAAAGGAAAAGTTAAAAAAGAATATCTCAGGAGAACTAGAAAACTTCTAGAAACCAAACATAACAGCAGAAATCTGATCAAAGGAATCAATACCTGGTCTGTCCCCATTATAAGATACTCAGGACCATTCTTAAAATGGACAAAAGAAGAACTCCGACAGATTGACCAAAGAACGAGAAAGTTAATGACCATGCACAAGGCTCTCCACCCTAGAGACGATAGAGATAGATTATATGTGTCAAGAAAGGAAGGGGGAAGAGGTCTTGCCAACATAGAGGAATGCTTAGAAACTACAATCCAACAACTTGAAGATTACACAAGAAAAAGCAAAGACAAATTACTTATGGCGGCCAACAATAGCATATGATGGACAAACAGAAAAACAACAAAGACTAAAAAACAAAAATGGGAAGAAAAACAA